>MU968411.1:16259841-16476283 GCA_034641835.2 Pinus albicaulis | reverse complement strand
GTCGTCCTGTAACCTGTAAAAAAAACTTGGCAAAAAGAAACATAAGTGTGTTCAAGAAGGAATGCGCATTTCCTTCATGATTCTTACGCAAAAATTTTATACCAAATAAAACAAATTAAGGACAATCAAATTGTTGAAGTTGACTTAATCATGATATTAATATCAATCCATTTTTTTTAAATAACCATGAAAAGTAATACTCCCTGTTATGCTCAGCAAAAAGATTGGCATTTGAAAGATTTGTTGTGTTCTGCATATTAGTATGTTACATAAAAGTATTCAACAGAAAGATGTTATGATTTTAATGCCATCTTGAAGCTATCAAAACAAGATTATCGTCATCTATAAAATCCTCCAAATTTTTAATAAATCGATCTTCAAAATTTGTTTCCAATTGTTCCATTATTTATTTTCAAACTTGCATGAATTTTGTGGGAATTTTTTTTTATTTTTTATTTTTTTTATTTTTTTTATTTTTTATTTATTTTTTAAATTAAAAAAAACCAAAAAAATGAAATTCACTTTTTATAACAAAATTATAAAAAAAAACAATTTTTTTTAATTTGTTATTTTTTATTTTTATTTTTATTTTTATTTATTTATTTTTTAAATAAAGAAATCAACAAATTCTATTAAAAATTAATAAAGAAAATTTCTAAAAATAAACTAACACTAATTTGTTATTTATTTTGAGTTTTTTTTTTTTAATAAAGAAATCAACAAAAACAAACTAATAAAGAAAATTTCTAAAAATAAACTAACACTAAAATGGATTTTCTTCCAATATCCCTCAAAAAACACACAAAATCCTCTAAAATCAATGAAAAATCTGGCTTTTTGTTTAGAAGATAATGCAAATGCCAAATCTTCTCCAAGATAAGTCAAATATAAATTGATCCTCAAAATTTGTTTCCAATTGTTCCATTATTTATTTTCAAACCTGCATGAATTTTGTGGGAATTTTATTTATTTATTTATTTATTTTATTTTTTTTAAATCAAAAGAATGAAATTCACTTTTTTTTTATAACAAAATTAAAAAAAACAATTTTTTTTTTTAATTTGTTATTTTTTTTTTTAAATAAAGAAATCAACAAATTCTATTAGAAATTAATAAAAAAAATTTTAAAAAAAAACTAACACTAATTTGTTATTTATTTTGAGTTTTTTTTTTTTAATAAAGAAATCAACAAAAACAAACTAATCAAGAAAATTTCTAAAAATAAACACACACTAAAATGGATTTTCTTCCAATATCCCTAAAAAAAAACACAAAATCCTCTAAAATCAATGAAAAATCTGGCTTTTTGTTTAGAAGATAATGCAAATGCCAAATCTTCTCCAAGATAAGTCAAATCCAATTTTTTTATCACTGAATTGAATATAGTGGAGGCATTTTAGTCAGGCAAATGAAGTTGTGAAGATAGCTCTGTGTATTCGTTGGTGGCACATGCGTTTGAGGACCCCAGAATGAAAATGAAGCAGCTTGCAATAGGAGCTTTAGCAGGCGCATACTCATTTTGCACTATTGATCGAAACATTCAATGGAAGAAGCTGAATCCTGAGTTTAAATTCAGCGAATTTTTTTTTTTTCAGTCCAATTTGCCGGTTTAACGATGCCCATAGATCTCTCAGTTTTGAACAATTCATCTGTGTTTTTCCTCTTTCTCTTCTACAGGCATATTCGTGGCGATTCCAGTGGCAACAACAACCTACAAACCGTGTCCACGACCTCTTCTCTATTGACGGTGAGAGACTGGTGTTTTAGCGCTCCTTTCCGGGCCTTTGCAAAGCAAGTGTGCCGAAAATGTGCACGCTCTTTTGACGAGAAATTCTTGTTGAAGCCAGGCTTTTATCCAGAATGACTTCTTCGGTCTCTCTCTATTCAGGAATTGCAACTTCGTTGGGCTTTATAGCCCCTTCTCGTCTGGCAAGAGCAACGTTAATATGTTTCTCAATTGTTTTGTTTTGTTTGTTTGTTTTTTTTTTTATTTTATTTAAATGATTGGTTTATTTAAATGAGTTTATTGTTGCATGTTTTATTATGTTTAGTTGTTTTTGTGTTTTTATCTTAAATGTTTTGTATTTTTTTTATATATGGTTTGTATTTCAATTTTTTTTATTAATTTTTTTTTTTAATTTAATTTTTTGTTTTATTGTGAAACTTTATTGGTTGGATTTATTTTTTATTTTTTTTATCTTAAAAAAAAATAATGAAATTGAACTTATCTCTTAAAAAAAAAAATTAGTTTTCAATTTTTTTTTTTAATTCTAAAAAAAAAAAATGGAATTAAACCTATCTAAAAATTGTTGTATTTATTTATTTTTTATTTAAATCCAAAAATAAAGAAAAAAAAATGGAATTCTATCTAAAAATGATTAGTTTTCAATTTTTTTTTTTTTTTTAATAATATATATACATGATACATATATTATTATTATTTTGTGAGAATTTTTTTTTATTTTTATTTTTTAAACTAAAATTAAAAGAAAACTAAATTTGCTTATTCACAAAATTCTTTATTGTCATATCGCAGATTAATTTTCCAACAAGAGTTTTTTTTATTTGAAATAAATCAATAGATTTTCTGATCTTCCTGATCGCACGAAGCGCAGGAAGAGAGCATACTCATCGCTTGATTTGTTTTTATTTATGCAGGGGGGGTGTTTTTTTTGAAATGACGAAATTTAAAACTAGCTAACATTAAAACATCAGAAAATTCAAACTTAAACTCCTTTGTGAAGATCCTGCTGTCACCAGGGTTCACAAATTATTTTGTCTAAAGAAAAATGCTAGTACTAAATTAAATTTCTAATGCCTAATCCCGTAGCACCATCCCCGGCAACGGCGCCAAAATGTTGGGCAATTTATTTGACAAATTGCTGCATTAAATTATCGACCAGGGAAACTCGTGAGCTTGTGATGGTGCCAGCAATATATATGTAGGAGTAGGCAACTAACTCTATGTCTAACTAAATTGTTTATGATTCAATATAATATGCAAGGGAAGAGGCTCCTAACTTAGGAGGTCCTGGTTGTCCTTCCCTACGGTATCATAGAGAAATCATTCATAAAACCAGAAACTTGAAATAAAGACAAGGCTATTCAAAAGCTGAAAGTAATATATTCTATAACTCTAACTCAATTAGTTTAAAAAGAGGAATAATATTGAAATGGTTCTTGACTCAAGAAATCCACTTTCACCTCAATTACCACTTAATGAATCAGAGATTAAAACCAAGAGAATGAACTTTAATTGTTGTTCAGATTCAAAGAGAGAGAAAGACTAACTTAGTCTTTTGATTGTCCTCTCATGTACTAATCCAAACTAAACTAAGATCCATTCATAAGCATAAGAAATGAAATGACTTGAAACATAAAAGCAAAAGAATGAATTTCAATTATCATGCAAATCAAATAGAGAGAGAGCCTAACTAAGACCCTTGGATATCATCTCACATGTTGATAAGATTCTAATTTAAAACTCATTCATCAATCACACACAAATCCTTAAACATCTAAGCAATGAAATGAAACAAAATCTAATATGAAATAAAATGTTTCTCTCATCCTTTTAGAGTGAGCTCAATTCTCTTAAGAACAGAACAAATTATTCCATATACTACATTAAGGAAACTTATATCTAAAACTACATAAATTCCATAAATTCATATTCTACATTAACACAATTTACATCTAAAACTACATAATGGAAATATATGAAAAATGAAGCTTTATTCTATTCCATCATCAATTGGATACAATGCTCTAAGAGTCCTCCTTGGAATGGAGGAGGTACTCCTATTTATACAATGAGAGGAGTAACAAACTCATAATGATCATCCACTAATATCTCTAACCATCTAGACACATAACCCGATCCTCCATGATCTCCTCCATAATCTTTTCCATGAGGTTTATCTTCTTAAATTCGAATTTGATCATCCAAGGCCACATAAAGGTGTCTTGGAAGCTTCCTTTGTGCCTACACAAGTCAACAAACTCATGCTAATTGTTAGGTATAAGTATAAGCATATTATTTTCTAAGTTTTAGCCATAAATTCACTTTAAAATGTTAAGAATTAATAAACTTTGGAAAAACATAGTTATGACCCAATAATGAGGTGAATGTAATGATATGGAGGTAGAATGGAGGTGACATGAAGGTAAAATGTGAAGATATTGATGAATAATGGAGTGAAAATAGGGACTATTTTGAGGCCCAGCAATGGATATCATCCATTGTCCATCACATCATGTTTAAGATAAAATTCTAAGGTTCAAGCAATGGAAGATCACAACGAGAATCAACAACAATTTATCCAACTCTTGAAGGATAACCTAAATTTGGCAAATAATCGAATGGAACAACAAACAGATCCACATCACAGCGAGAGAAGTTTTTATGTAGGCAACTAGGTATTTTTACGGCTACAACCATACAAACAAATGTCCCTCAAGCAAGCTAAGAAGGATAATAAATTATTGGCAAAGTACTATAGTCCTTACAAGGTATTGCAAAATATTGGTACTATGGCATATAAATTGGAGCTTCCTGCATCTTCTTGAGTGTTGGCTTGAGAGGTCCTGACCGAGGTTCAATTTATGGATAAACCAACAAACCCTCCAACTAATGGCCCTTTCGACAGTGATCTGCTTGTGCAGACCAAAGTCTCACCCGAAGCAGTATGGGGGTGTGCTAGAACCAGGTTTTCGCACCCTAAGGAAGAAATTGATGAGTGGTCCTCGGTAAAAACCCACAACAAACATATACAAATGCGCGCACAGAGACTGTGCAAATACTAACAAAATACCACAAAATCACTATCACTTTGCTGCAGACAAACATAACCAAAGCCGATCCAATTCACAGCACATCAAAGACTTAAACAATTCTATTATGTACCATCAAATAAGTTATCCAAAGATATTGCACAACAACTTATAACATAACACCGAAATAGTATCGCAGAAATAGGGTTCGCTTAGCACAGACAAACGATCAGAACCATATTTCGCTCTTACTTAATAGAAGTTAGTATTCATGCATAAACATATCAATTAGCTCTGTGCATTCATAAGTAAGCAAACATATAGTGCAATCTCATCAAAGCATAACAGTAAGCATAAACAACAATTAGACACATAACACAGAGCTTCCGCCAAAACTATTCCTTCTATTAATCCTTCAGATCTGTCAATACATTAGATTTTCCTTCAAAAACCCTTACAAACCCTTACTATCCGTTTCACACACACAGCTAGGACTAGGTCTCCACGTACAAAACCAGCAAGAGCCTTTTACCCAACCTTAAGCTGACGAGACTCTTACAGACTATTTGCAAGAAAAGGCATAAACTATCTTTCATAATCATGAACTACTTAGCTTAGACATATTCCATTTATTTATATGCACCTAACATGCAAATACTATGGTCTCAAACCATGGTTTGAGGCACATATTTTACAGAAAAATAGGGAGCTTTGACCACCCCAATGCCCTTTGACTCCCTTTTCATAATGCGCATATACAATATTACCCAAAATGGAGCTTTGAAACTTGTGCCTCAAGGGACCCCACTCCAACATGCCCCCAACACAAACATGCGACTTGTCCCAAGTCACTGAGGCGTTGCAGCTGTATCCTTGGTCTTGTCCCAGAGCTTCTTGATAGAAGTTTAGAGAGGGAGCACTAACTCCAAGCTCTGCGTTGTTGCACCCTGCACCTGCTGAACCATCTTGTTTGTCGTGGGCCCTTCAACATCCATATTTACACTGTGTTGGGTCTGCTGGATGATCCTGAGCATGCTGTCTAGCATCTGTGAAAGTTGTAGTGCTTCCTCTGCCCATGGCTACATGCGTTCTGTGAGAACTTTTTCTTTTCGGTGCAAATCTGCAATTTTTCCCTAGAGTAGCGACCTTCTTGCAGACGAGCAAGTCTCTGTTGAACCACCAGTGTGGGCGCTACTATGCGTATCTCTTCAAACTGCTATTCTTTGGTGCTAAGTGTATCGCGGAGCTGCTACATGACTGGATCATTCTGGACAGATTCCCAAATATCCATGGCCTTGGCTAGATACTGGTCACACTGGGTGACTGCGGCAGTAATACTTTCTTGGGCATGTTTCACTGTTGCAGCTCTCTTGGCGCAAATTTTTGGTGGTGTCTTCGGTTGAATCTTGGTTGAAGGTCCATGATTTGCAGCTCATACTCGGCTTGAAGGGTGTGAGCTTCTGTGTACGCAACCTTGATTGCAGTAGCTAGTTTAAATTTACTGTAGGTGCAACGATGACCGCGACCGCGAGAATATCCTGGCATTCTTGATTGATCTTGTCTTGTAGCGCAGTGCGCTGGGATTCTGTTACTTGATATGCCACCTTTGCCTGACACTGCTACTCATGTACTTGTGCAACCTGTTTCTATGCATCCTAGGTCTGTGTTTGTGCGGTCGCTTCTCGATACTGCAACTCATCAGCAATAATAAAGTGAAGTTAACGGAGCTTCCCTATAGGCAAAACAACAAGATTAATATGCACGTTATCTATACCAGTAAATTAAGTGCATTTGCTTGCATCCATTTGAAATGATGGCAGGGGGATATGAAGAAATCGCCTCTCCCTAGGTGAGGGTAATGCTACATCCAAGGGTTGTGCGCTGCTAACAAGTGCATTGGTCCAGCTTGATTGAATCATGCTCGCCTGGATCTAGCTCTCTTGCATTTTTAGTTCTAGTAGGCCAACCTGGATAACTTCCAAGGAAGATTTATACTGGACCTCCATGTCTGTCCAACGATCCTCCTATGTAATAGTGATTGTATTTGTGATCTCATTGATATCGTCCTCTGCCAATGTCAGGACCTCATGTCCTGTTTTTTTCGAACCCTTCTGCTTTTTCCTTGAACCAACCTAGGTCTGCGCACCATGCTTTGTGCCTTTGGAGGTGGCTGCTTCAGTTTATTGGGCGCATAGCCATTCTTTTCTGTGACTGTTGTGGCCTTAACAGTTTCTCCTGTAGTGGTCGGTGTAGGCTCTTTGTCACCAGGTTTTTCCATCACTATCGGTAGTACCGTGTCTGCAGGATTTTTTGTGGCCTTCTCTGTGAATTTTCCTATTGGGGTGCATGACTATGTTGGTGGAGTCTGTTGTGACCCTGATTAAATTGTCCTCCATCAACAAATAAGGCAACTCATATCAGACTCCTTCCACAATGCCCTTCGCGCGAATGTGCATATTGTGGAATGTAGCCTTGAAATCAGCTACCATTTTGTACTGCTAATAAAGGGTGGGAGATAGTCGTGGATTTGACTATACTGCCTGGTATAAACTTCCATCACACAACGCCCAAAATATTTTTTTCTCCTTTGCTCGCACTGGGTCTGAGGAATTCCATAGAGTGGTGTAGCACGCAACTTCACACATGGGTTCTGCAAGTTCTAGAAACTGGGTATCTTCAGGAGCTTCCACCTAATTAGTGTGATTGATAATAAGAGCCAAGCATACTGAAAATGCTTGCCCTCCTCCTAGACTTCGTGCACATTTTCAATAAATTATTTACATAAGTATGCACACCAGTTATCGATTATGCCTTTTTCGCATCTCCCTGCAAGTGTAATCACATGCGTGGGTACTTTGTTTGGCCTACACTTGTGCATCAGTTTGAAATCCAAGAGGATCGTGCCAAAGCATAATACTGGATCATTAATTTCTTCTACCACAAATCCCTGGGATTTACGCGTAACATTGTATTTCTTCTTAATTTTGTTTTCCAGCGATTTCTCCTATGCTTTCCCTTTGAAATCGACCATAGGGTTTGCCCCCTTGTTTGGCAACCCGATAATTCTGTGAATTAGGTCTGCATCAATTGGGATGTGCTCTCCCAACCAGAGTGCATCATCATGCACTAATGCCAACAGTTTCCTGATGCAGATATCATTAATGGGGTTTCACCCAAAATGAGGGATCTGCAAAAGATTGAGGAGGCTTTCCTTGTGCAGACCTAGCATTTATATTTCTTCGGCTCAAGGTGCACCAACCCTCCTGCATATGGAACTGGATCAAGATAAATCTCTAGCACGAGCTCTGGAAATTTCTCCATATCTGTGATGTCCCAGTCATCGAATCGCAACTGAGGGATTTTTCTAGCATGTGCCCCTCAACGATACTTGGATACTTGCACGCACCTTATCCAAGTATTTTTGCACTTTTATTGTAGGTTTGTGCGGTGCAATGTAGGCAGGAAATTGTGTGAATGGTGCTACTTATATGACGTCGTCATCCCCTTCTTCCATACTTTCCGGGAGTTAAAGCATGGGTTTCTTCATCCTCTCTCCGGCAGAATGGCAAGGTCTGGGGGGTATTTTCTCTCAGGGACTTGCATGTCCCAGAAGTTTGTCCCTTCTTTATTTTAGATGGTGTAGGGGTATCTACCACAGGCACCTCCTGTGCAATAAGGTCCTCTTCGGGTCTGGTGGCAATCATTCTACTCTGAATCACGTATCCTAAACTCGCTTGGTGCAAAGATTCCTTAAACACAGGTCTAATATGGACATAGACACATGAAAATCAAATACAAATAAACAACTTAGATCATAAGGATATATTAGAACGCAAAGGGAACTATAACGACCCCCTAATTCATATTTATACTTGTGGCGCATCTGCAACGACTCCTTAGGCATTAATGAGGTTTCATTCCTAACAAAACGGTCCCAAATCTGGAAAAATCCCCTCATTACATGCATCTTGGACGCTCCTAAAAACGATAATAATTCTGTCTTATCCAGGTTTACTATTCCAACGCTTAGTTTCTGACACCTCTGCAAACCAGTCAATCCCTTGGCGCAGATACTATGTGCGTGCTGCACGTTACTACGCATGTAATCCATAGCTAAGTGTAACCATTGACAGACCATCCCCCCCAAAACAGGCTTGTTGACCAGGTAATTTAAATCATATCACGTAATATCTGCCATATCCCCCAGTAA
The DNA here is from genome assembly GCA_034641835.2 of Pinus albicaulis. Lineage (NCBI taxonomy): Eukaryota > Viridiplantae > Streptophyta > Pinopsida > Pinales > Pinaceae > Pinus > Pinus albicaulis. The sequence goes on along the minus strand of MU968411.1, from coordinate 16,467,300 downwards.
TTGCAAAATTTTTTGACATTCATCATCCCAATGGAATGTCACACTTCTGCGGAGTAATCTAGTCATGGGCACAATTATCAATTCGTACTAGGGAATGTGATTTCTGTAGTATCCCACAAGACTCGGCATGGAGTGCCTTTGTCTGAAGTGCGAGGGGATGGAGGGTCCAGCGAGCACGCGTGGGTCCTAAACTTCTACTAGTGCCAAGTCTCGATAAGACACAGTCTCCTTGATCAACACATTAGTGATCACAACTTCACCAATGATATCGATCCCACTTTCATAGATAAATGTAAGAAGGAAACCATATATCAGCACAAACTAGTCGCTAGTGCCCCTGCACAACTCTGTTTCCAAGTACCATTCAGTTGGAAACTTTCCCAGGGTATGAATAAACATGTGAACCCATTCAGGCCTTGGTTTGACACGCCATACCTAATTCCACTTTGCCAGATGTCTGCACGGATTCTCCTTGCCAAAGTATAAGTCCTCTTATTTAATGATGGGTCGTTCGAATCTTAGCCACATCATCTGCGTGCATTCCTCTCAATATCCCATATTCTCCTTACGTGTTTCCCACCATCTTGCTAGAGTAGCGCGCAAGCCAATATCTAAAGCATGAAAATTCTGTTCTGCCGATGTAGTCCTTTCCCATTCGCTCAGGAACATGTGTACATCAGTTGAGCCATCATAATGTGGGAAATCACGTACCTCAGATGTTATACATCGAATATATCTAGTCACACGATAACAACACAGTGTAGACACCTCATGCAATTGGTTCTTCCAATTCTCGATTTCCTCATCAAAGTCCTAGAAACAAGAACTTTCCTTCTCCCACTTAAGATTTCCATCCACTGTTGGGTTGTTCCAATCCTCTTCGCACAATATCATCTTATATATTTGGTCAATGTCGTCCCCAGTGCGCACATGTTCCGTATATCGGTGTCCTCCTTTTCTTCAAGTCTATGACACCATGCATGTCAATAGCCCAATCTAATCCCAACAGCACAGGATAGGGATTCATATCATCCACGATCTCTATCAATTCAAATTCAGCTTTCACATTGATGCCCTCAATACTGACTACAACTTGAGGAAACCACCCAAGAGGAATGATCCTCTACTGATTGGTCATGCACAGTTGGACCGTGGACCATTCCAACTTGGGTTTGCCCATGTGCTGCCATGTCTATTTTGTTAGAAAATTAGCATCTGACCCCAGATCAAGGATTACCTGGTCCATCTCATAAGCTCCTATCTGCGCAGTCAGGCGCATCTCTCTACTCATTATTTTCTTTTTTTTTTAGATTTTATTGACGGCGAATTGCTCTACCATTAGCGGTCCCTTCTCAGCACAATTATCTATAGTCTGCAGATTTTCCACTGCCTTCTTCTTGCACAATAATTTAATACATGCCTATAGGAAGGCTTTAATCTCTTCATCTCCTTCAGCTCCTTGCAATGGTCTACTTGATGTTGATGCACCACCCTCGGTGAATTCTTTCAGTGCCTCAAAAAGGTTTCTTTTGCACTGAAGATAAACTTTTGTTTTATGCTCTTGCGCCTTACGAATCCCGACACCTGTAGCTGATTGATTTCCCTTATCTTCATTGGTAGCTATGTTGCTCCTTGTTACTAAGTTCACACTTGGAACCTCCCCATGGGGTTCAATGTGCGCCATCTACATATTTTGTGTTGGGGTTTGCGTCTTTCTTTCCTACATATTAGCAATTAAGATAGGGCAATGTTCAAGCACATGATCAAGTTGCCTACAATACCTGCAAGACTGGCACGTAGGATTTGGAAAATAACACGCATAATGACCAACATCCCCGCAATTATAAAAAAAGACTTGTCCTCTTCGTCGACCGGCTGATCCACCTCCTCGACCTCTTCCTCTTCCTTGAAATCCTTTGCGCCTCGAAGGGGATGCTGGTGAGAAGGACTCAACCTGTACCTTGTATATTTCAGATTTATCCATCATCATCTCATAGGTGCGACAATGTTGCTCATCATGCCCTAATGACGGACAAAACCTACAAAACAACTACTTTAGGTGAGACGGATACTTCCCAATCCTTGGACAGGAATTTGTGTCATGCAGATTGTACACCAGCCAGGGCTCTTTAAGGGGCTGGGACCTCCAACATTCAAATAATAAGTGAAAACATGGCACTTATCCTTATGGTGCCCGGAAGCCTTGCATTTTATACACCAGATCTCTGTGTACACTTCCTTGCCCTTATCGTTGAGCATGCTTTGAATTTACAAGTGCATGGCTTCTAGTTGGTTCTGTATTTTTTGAGTACCAAGTGCAACAGGTGTTGGTGTAGCTTTTAACTTCATTGCGACCTCTACAACCTCAGATAATGTGGCAATCTGTTGTTGTCCTAATGGATAGCGCAGATTGGGGAGCAACATAACAATAAACCATTCTTTATGTTGAGCACCATTAATGACGAACTATTGGTATGCTTTCCATACAAATTCATTAACCTCCTGGTGGATATATTTCATTTTAATTACCAGTTGCAAGTATGATTTAGGCTTTTTGAATTGCTCTTTTAGGGTTTTATTTATCTGTTGCAAGTTAGCATCAAGGTTATCCTAAACATACCTCATATACCAATCTAGTGCTCTATCCTGGAAGGCAGTAGCGATCTGCGCTTTCTTGATATCATTATTGTGAACCTGTTGCGCTTGCTACACAGCCTCAATCACAAACCAGAAGTGTTCGGTGTCCTCATTCCCTATACCCTTGAAAAAAAGTAGCTTCATTGACATGACCATTGCTACTTCTAGGGGAGGAGGAGGAGATGTACTATGCAGTGGGGTGGGCAGTCTCTAATGTGATGATAGAAGTGGAGTGGATGGAGTAGGAAACAAACTTAAAGGTCTCTGTTGGAAAAATATTTCTTCATCAGAATCACTTGAGCTAGCGGTTTCTGGTTCAAGCTCACTATCAGATCTAAGCTTCAGAGGGCTATAAGGGACTTCTTCAAACTCTTCGCGGTAAATTTTTCCACTGCGCGTAGCTGAACCCTTTTGATGCATTCAAGCAGCATGTTCACACAAACAACCATTTTCACACAATATCATCTTCAGCGAAAATTTCAATGAGCGCGTGAACTTACCTTTAGGGCCTTTGAAAATCTGATCTCTGCTTCAGAGTAGGACACAAACTAATCAATTGCAAATTCAGTCACAAAGCCACCTAAGAGCTAGTCAATCCAATGATCTACTGCGTGAGTGATCTTATTATCAAAATTTTCTACTTTCTGGATCAATTTAGAGGTCCACTTAGTGACTGGGTCATCTCTTATACATCGATGAAATTCAGCTAAGCATGACAACCACTCCTGAAGCTCGTATGCAAAGGAACTAACAAAAATTTCATGTAATTATGTATAAATATATTTTTTGATCCACTTTTCAACAAATAGAAAATTTTTCTTATTCTCTTGAAGCGAAAATTCCATGATCTTCCTATCTAGCCAATATTATAATTCGTTTCATGAGGGCTACCACAACATCAAATCTCCCTCAAAATGATGATCCCGGTCCCGAAAATAGAACCATTTGTTGGCTTGAGGGGTCCTGACCCAGGTTCATAGTTTATGGATAAACCAACAAACCCTTCAACCACTAGCCCTTTCGGTAGTGATCTGCTTGTGCAAACAAAAGTCTCACCCGAAGTAGAATGGAGGGGTGTTGGAACTAGGTTTCCTCACCCTGAGGGATAAATTGATGAGTAGTCCTCGACAAAAACCCACAACAAACTTATAAAGATACACACACAAAGATTGCACAAATACTAACAAAACACCACAAAATCACTATGACTTTGGTGGAGACAAACATAACAGAAGTCGACCCAAATCACAACACATCAAAGACTTAAATAGATCTATTATGTACCAACAAATAAGTTATCCAAAGATCTTGCACAACATCTTATAACAGTACACAGATATAGTATCACATAAATAGGGTTTTCTTAGCGCAAACAACATATCAGAACCAAATTTCACTCTAACTTAACATAAGTTGGTATTCATGCATAAACATATCGATTAGCTCTACACATTCATAAGTAAGAAAACAGATAGTGCGATCTCATAAAAGCATAACAATAATCATAAACAAAAATTAGACACATAACACAGAGCTTTTGCCAAAATGTTCCTTCTATTAATCCTTCAGATCTGTCAACACATCAAATTTTCCTTCAAAGACCTTTACAAAACCCTTAATTTCCCTTCTTCACACACATCTAGTGGATTCTTCACACAGCCGGGATTAGGTCTCCGCACACATAGCCAATAGGAGCCTTTTACCCAACCCTAACCTGATGAGACTCTTACAAACTATTTGCGAGAAAAAGCATAAACTATCTTTCACAATCATGAACTACGTAGCTTAGACATCTTCTATCTATTTATATGCACCTAGTGTGCAGATACTATGGTCTCAAACCATGGTTTGAGGCCCATAGTTTACATTTAAGTCCCTTTACACAAAAATAGGGGGCTTTGACCACCCCAACGCCCTTTGACTCCCTTTTCGCAACACACACATACAATATTACCCAAAATGGAGCCTTGAAACTTGTGCCTCAGGGGACCCTGCTCCAACACTGAGTGCAACAAATTTTCCATGTTTCATGCTTAAAGAAGGTTATAGGTGACAAACTTCTAGTTCAAACAATATTGCCAGAATTTGATGAGGAAGGGAAAATCATATTGGAACCTGAAGTAGTCACTAAAACAAGAACTTAACAACTATGAAATCAATCAATTCAGAGTATCTCATCAAGTGGAAGAACTTATCCACTGAAGACTCCACATGGGAGGATGATAATTTTATACAGAAGCATCTAGAACTACTCAAGCATTGAGGACAACACTTTTTTAAAGGAGAGGGGCATGTTAGGTCCCTATATTACTAATGTAGTCCCTTATTATTGTTAGTGTAGCCCCCTTATTGTTATTTTTGTACCCTTGTAGTCCCCATATTGTTATTATTGTGCCCCATAAAAGACCACTATTTTTATTGTTGTGCCCTTACATTGTTATTGTTAGGTTGGCTAGGATTATATTGTGACCCCATAGACTCCTATATATATAAAGGAGGTTTTTTCATTTGTATCATCCAAGAATTGTGCATTTATGTAATGTAAAGGAGGTTGTCTCCTCGAAGATGTTGATTTCTAATTCATTGATCTCTCTTTTCTTCTATTTTGTGAGCTGATTTCACAACGCTCTGGAAAATTTAATACTGTAACTATAGTTAATATTTGAAGGAGTCAAACCTAACCACAAGTAGGCTATCAGGTTGTGTTATAACCGTGCCACTAGGAGGAAAAGGGATTACATTCTATTTAAGTACATTTTTTTCATAGATAAGTAGAGTAGTCGTGAGTGGATAGGGAGATAGTAAAGAAAGAGGATTTTGGCACTATAGTAGCCCACAGGCCACAAGACTCACTTATTTGTACTTGCATCCATTTTTTTATTCATAGAAAGAGAGTGGAGTGATCTCATCTTCTGAATCTGGTATGACTTCCAAGAAAGAGTATATGGCATGAATGTGTAAAGGCGGGAAAGACAAAAATTTGATATAGGAAGTCACGAGATAGTTTTTTAATCAATTGATAGCATGATGGATTCAATGTTGATATAAAATAAGTTCACTTTCCCCAAATGGATAGAGGGAGCTACAATTGGCTCTACATTGATTAGCTTGACGAGATACTTTTGATGATAAAGATACTAAATATGATTGATGGAAAGTGATATAAAAGGTTCATGGCAAGAACCCTATCGCAAAGATACAATGAGAAAGAGGTTGGATCCATAAAGTGTTTGGCATCTAGGAAGGTCGAAGCTTAGGTATGATGTGATGCGATATAATATTCTTGCAACTACAACTAGATCTCCATGGAAGAATGAGTAGCTGATGGATGAGACAAACTGAAGCCTATAATTATGTGTCTATGTTTGAGAGGAAGTAAGTATTACCTCATTGGTTGAGAGGGAGTGATGAGGGACATCGTATTCTCAATGTGTCATGCACTAGACCATGACTAACAGTCGTAAGTCTAGTGAAGGAACTAGTAGGGAGAATGGAGGATTGGATAAGCATATGGGACCAATACTCCTTGAGGATTTGGAATTCAAGATAGGAAATAGTCTCGTGGATCGATACTCTTTGAGGATAAGACAATGTATCCAAGATAAGAGTTGTTGAAGAGGACTGATATTCTTTGAGGATTGAGAATCCAAGATAAGGATAGTCTTGTAAGGACATATTTGGTGAACATCTAGATAGGGTATGTGCCTTGAGAAGCGATTATGGTGGTGTCCAAATGTAATCCTCCCAACATTGTCCTCTAATCTAGTGGAGAGTTATAGCTTGTTAGTCAAGGCCTTGCTATATTGCAATTTGAAAATGCTGGTTATGATGTTGATGCTCGATGATGGATTATCAATCCAAAATATTCTTATGAGAATATTTCAATTTGAGAGTATCCTTGTATCTGGTTGTGTAATTATGAATACCTCCCTAGTAAAGAGGGAGTGTTGGAAAATGTAACTAGGTTTGGTATTCATAATTATCATTGTACTTGTATCATTGTATTTTCCATGTAAAAGCAAAAGAAGAAAAATAATTAACTACTACTACTATTATTATTATTATTATTATATTAAAGCATGTTATTCATGCTTATAGGGTTTGTTGAGTCAAAATAATATTTTTCATGAGTCAATTTATTGTACGTGACTCAAGTCCCATTTGGACTTTTGAAATAAAGTGGAAATATAATTTTATTTGAGTCAAAATAGTCAATTTTGTCTCCACAAGACTAAGTCAGCCCTACTTGGACAAGTCATCCTTGGAAGGGACCTATTCGAGCTCTTGGATGTGTATATATAGAGATAAGTTTGACCTAATTTGGTCATCGCTTGGAAACTTCGACTTTTGTGCAAGAAAGAGAAAGAATAAAAGCAAAATTCTAAGGAGAAAGAGCTAAAATTCAAAGGAGAGAGAGTGAAGGTCTAAAAGGAAGAAAAATCAAACTATTATCCATATTTGTTCACATGTATGAAGTACTGGGGTAACTATGCGAGCTACAAGGAATAAATTTTGTATTTGTGATGGTGTTGGGGCAACTCTGCAAAGTTGCAAGGTACAAATTATGATTGGAAGAAGTTGTGACCTTCGTTGACTTGATTGGACTTGGCTTGGTTAAGGAAGGATTTAAGGAGGGTTGACTTGGGTCATGTGGAAGTTATTGGTCTTGGTTTTCGGTCATAGATTTCTCACTTTGATGTTATTCTATAAGAAGAGAAGAGTTGTTTGGGTTTTCCCCCTTGTGGGTTTTTCCCCTGGCTTGGAGCCTATATCTTATGTTCATTGTCTTTTTGATATCTTCATCTTTACATTCTGGTAATTGTTTGATGAATATAACATAATAAAAGTAATAAGAAGCTAACATATATTCACAAGAAATTATCAAGGTAAGAGAAATCAATCCTAATTAACTTCCTTGATGATTTTTCAACAACTAGAACAAGGTGTTATTAAGCTTCAGGATGGAGCAAATTTAATGGCGTCAATCTTGTAGTCGTTAGTAATAAAATGAATTTGTTTTTGGAGATTGATCAAATTGAACTCTCTATTAGTCAAATTAAGGATAATTAACACAAGTGACCAATTAGAACCATATCGCCATAGGATGGATGATGAGGGAGGAAAGATGGGAGTCTGGTCTATCCAACACACGTTGCATACCTTGCATGACAGAATCCGCGCTTGGAGAATTAGTGAATAAGGGTGGCATGTTTTAAATGCCTAGCGGTCTTCTCAGTCATCGATGTGGGAATTGTAGTCATTCGAGGAGCAACTATTTAATGCCTTCATGTGTTCCCTCTACATGAGACAATGCAGTTTTGGAGGGAGATTGATTGCATGATGATGGAAACCCTAGTGAGTGGGACCCAAGGTGAGAAGGCTCACATTGTTTATAAGGAAGAGGATGGAAGCCATATGGGGTATGCTATGATTATTATTTTGATATGTCTATTTAGACTTCTTGCATTCTTCAGCTGTTTAGTTGAGATTGATGTGTTGTTTAGCATCGAGTGTTCCCGAGCGGGAATCCCACCTCTTTCCTTGAGAGGCCTCTTAGGAGAGTATTTATCTATCATTTTCACACATATGAAATTCTGGCTAAGCTTCAGTCTTCAGCTACAATGTCGTTTTTGTTCAGATTTGTGTTGTGTTGCAGGGTGTTGCAGTGGAGGGTTGAGAAACCCACTTTCTGAGCTAGTTTTTCATAGGAGGAAGGTTTCCTTCTCTTGGGAGATCAACAAGGAGGGATTCTGAGCAAATTTTAGATATTTTTCACCAGGCCAAGCTATTCCCATCAATTACAATGCAATTTCAGTCTGGAATTGCGTTATTTTAGAGGGCAGCTTCAGAGGAGGATCTATTGGCTCTTTTAGAGTGTTTTCTATTAAGTGATGGGTTCAACCTTTCATTGGAGGATACATTTGGAGGAGATATACATCAGATCCATATTATTTTTAGCCTTCTATTTTAGGAGCTTTAGTTGTAGTGATGCTTCAGCCCTAGGGCTACAGATCACCATTTGTATTTGGGTGTATTTTCTAGAAACCCTTCCCGAGTTCTCTTGGAAAGGTGTATAGTAGGCTAGATCTTCACTCCTAGCATTATTTGAGCTATATAATAGTAGATATAAATTGATCCATCTTTATGCAGTAGTTTATGCCTAGGGCACTTGTATGGCAGCTATTTTTCCATGTATTAACATATTTTCTTGAGGAGGCTTTTTTTGTATTTCTTGAGTGACTTGATCCTCAAGATCTTGTGCCTATTATTTGCTGATATGTTTAATAAGATGGTTGTGCATTTGTATCATATCATGGTGTGTTGATTCATTCACTATTCTTTCCATTATTGTGTTCATATATTGTTGCTTCCCCATTTGGGAATATTACAGTGGTATCGAAGCATAATCTTGGCTCAGCCTGTGGATCTCAACCATTATGCTATCAGAAGAATAAGGAGAAGGAGAAAGAGATCAGAATGATGGAAAGAATGAGTTTCATCTCTTCTCTTTTCAGATCTAAGAAGGACCTCGCCAAGGAGGTCAAGCAAAGAAAAATGGAGAAAAGAAGTGAAACCACATTAGGGTTTCAAAATGAGGAAGGTCCATGTACTTCCTATCAGTAAAAAGAAGATCCGGTATTGCATAGAGCTCCAAAGAAACATGCTATGCCCTTTTATTTTGAAGAAAAGAGGCATGAAGATGGAGGAAACTTAGATCATGAGATTCTAAGTGAGTATATTGTAGAATATAAGTCTCAACCTAGAGCTTTCAAGGAGAATCTAACTCTCCCACATTCATTCAGCTCAAAGAAGAAAGGAGACCTTGCAGCAATAGAATAAAAGAGGGCAATAGATTTCTATTGTATACCTTTGATGGGTCATCCACATGCACAACAAGGGCTTGGGGAATGAATTTGGATGCATTTTTCCTGCTACACCCAGTAGTAGAGAAAGAAGTTGTTGAGATTGCAGCACTGCACCTTGAGGGTGAAGCAAACATTTTGTTGTGAAACTAGCTCCAAAAATAGAAGAAAAGAGATATCAACACCTTATAAATAAGCCACTTCGAGGGGGCAACCTCCAGTACATTACATGAATGAAAAATTCTTGGATGATACAAATAACAAAACCTCCTTTCCATATATAGGAGTCCATGGGGCCACAATGTAATCCTAGCCGACCTAACAATAATAATGTAAGGGCACAATAATAACAACATGGGGTTTACAGGGGTACAACAATAACAATAAGGGGGGCTACACTAACATAATAAGGGACTACACTATTAATATAGGGACTTAACATGCCCCTCTCCTTCAAACAAATGTTTTCCTCAACGCTTGATTATTTTTTGATGCTTCTGTATAAAATTCTCATCCTCCCATGTGGAATCTTTTACAGGAAAGTTATTCCACTTGCTAAGATAATCTAAAATTGATCGTACTTTTCAAGTTCTTATTTCTGTGACTGCTTCAGAACTTCTTTTGATGTGATGTTGACCTTCCTGTTGTTTCATTAGATTCTACACCAAAGTTAGGTTATCCTTTGAGAGTTGGAGAACTTGTTGTTGATGCTCGATGTGATCTTCCACTAATTTATCATCCATATTAGCTATTATTTGATCCTTCAAACCATCCAACTTGGTCTCCATTTCTACTTTTAAACCATCTATGTCATCTTCGGTTTCTCTTCATAAGATCGAAATTTGTTGCACTTGGTATCGTAATTTTGATATCTCATATTGCAATTTTTCCTCTTCATGCGTCATAGTATAGCTTTTTGAGGGTTTAATGGGTATGGAATTATTTTTTTGGAGGCATTATAGAACCAAATACTGATAAAAATTATAAAATATTCCCTTGGAATAAATTCAAACTATTTTTTTTCAAATGCAACTTATGTAATTCGAAAAAATAACACACCTTTTTCTTGCTTTTGAGGAGCTCGATATTGAAACAGAATTATCTCTGTGATTTCGGATCTTAAATATCTAAAATTTGGCCCCGAGGTAGCCCTATGAATCCTCTTTCGAATGCCACAAGTCTGACCTGATTTGGATTCTTCAAGGCAAAGTTATTTTCAATCTCCCACAATGACCTAATTATGGATTGGTTCAGTAGAGCGAACTTGTAGGAATTTCCATGTGTCACTGTTTGCTCCTTTGGCTCTGAAATTGATAGACAGGAAAACTACAGTTCGTGTAATTCCAACCAATTTTTATAGAATTCCAATCCGATGCTCAGAGAGAGAGTTATGAAGGTTTTCCCATGATCACCTCTTTGAGATGAAATTTGGGAGCCTGAAAAATACCTAACTTCCACAGATCATATGAAAATTTTGTGAGCCAAGCTATGAAAGTTTGCGACAATGTTCCTCAGGATTTTGGCTTCGCGCTATAAAAATCACAACTTCTGAACCTTCGTAGAAAAAATTTATAGAGAAAATTTTGTGATGACCTTTTTAAGTGAAATTCAAGAGCCAAAAAAAATCCCTAACTTCCACAGATCATATCTCCGAAAATATTGCGAACCAAGCTCTGAAATTTTGCGAAGATGTTCCTCAGGATTTGGGCTTCGCCCTCTAAAACTTTTAGCTTTTGAACCTTCGTAGAAAAAAAGTTATAGCAAAATTTCCACGATGACCTGTTTGGAGCAGCAAAACCCTAGAATCCAAAGCTCCGATACCAAATGTTGTGAAACCAACTCCAAAAATAGAAGAAAAGAGATATCAATGCCTTAGAAATAAGCCACTTCGAGGGGGAAACCTCCAATACATTACATGAATGAACAATTCTTGGATGATACAAATGAAAAAACCTCCTTTCTATATATAGGAGTCCATGGGGCCATAATGTAATCCTTGTGGGGTCACAATGTAACCCTAGCCGACCTAGCAATAATAATGTAAGGGAACAATTACAACAATAGCAATAAGGGGGGATACACTAACATAATAAGGGAATACACTATTAATATAGGGACTTAACATGATACCAAATGTTGTGAAACTAGCTCCAAAAATAGAAGAAAAGAGATATCAACGCCTTAGAAATAAGCCATTCGAGGGGGAAAACTCCAATACATTACATGAATGAACAATTCGTGGATGATAAAAATGTCAAAACCTCCTTTCTATATATAGGAGTCCATGGGGCCATAATGTAACCCTAGCCGACCTAACAATAATAATTTAAGGGCACAATAATAACAATATGGGGGTTAGAGGGGTAGAACAATAACAATAAGGGGGGATACACTAACATAATAAGGGACTACACTATTAATATAGGGACTTAACATATTTGGTGGTTTAGCCATTTGAGTCATGCAAAAGTGACTGCATATGCATATTTTACTCAAAGGTTGAGCAAGAAGTTTGAGGAGAAGAAGCCTTCACCACCACTTGCTGCAGGAGCACTTGCATCAGGAGAAATAAACCTTGCATCTTTACCAAGTGGTCTTGATCTCTTGACATATGGGATCCCATGCACTATTCTAGAGATGCATGAGGAGGAGGAGACTTGTACCAGCACTGATGCAACCATGGAAGAACATCCATCATCATCAGTAGTTGGGGAAGCCATCACATTGGAAGGAGGAACCCTTGTAGCAATACAAGATGTTCCCAAGCTTTACCAAGGTATGCACATGTTTCCATTTTCTGTTACTTTGGCACATCATATGGAGGATTGTGGGAATGTACCATTGCATGACCTAGGGTCAAAGTACATTTTTGATTTGGAGCAGCAGACTATCACTGCGCTGAGCAACCTTGATTTGTTCAAGGAGAATATATATAGTCATCCTAGTGTATCATTGTTGAGCTGCACACAACTCTTGGGGTTGGGGTGTAGATTCTTTGAGGATGGGATGAGTATTGTCTTGAAAAATGCAATGCAAAACTATGTGTTCAGCATTGGGCATGATCTTGAGACAACAGTTGCACCATTATGGAGATCATCAATGCTGTCATTGAGTAGCAGTGATGAGTTGGGGGCCTAACCATTATTGGAGCATTTGAATGACCTTTCTACATGCATAGTAGAGGACAAGAAGATGGTTGATGAGAGACATCTTATCTTCCATTGTTATGATGGATATTTCTTGATGAGAACTTCATTTCTCAATGAGAAGATTTTTCCTTCAGGATATTTGGATCCTTATGGGATCAACTTGGTCATTGAGGAGTGGTCTTCATTTGGATATCTCTAGGAGATTGCATTTCAACACCCCATGAAATGCAAAGATAGAAATCTGATTTGGGAGGATGGTATTCTCTGTTGGAGGGATGCCAATTTTGAGCATGATGATAGACACTCACCATTGGTTGGATGGGTGATGTTGATGAGCAAGAGGCTGGGAAGCCACTTGGAGATTGCATTTCAACACCCCATGAAATGCAAAGATAGAAATTTGATTTGAAAGGATGGTATTCTCTATTAGAGGGATGCCAATTTTGAGCATGATGATAGACACTCACCATTGGTTGGATGGGTGATGTTGATGAGAAAGAGGCTAGGAAGCCACTTGCAGATCTATGACACAGGGCAGCAGGAGGCAAGGCTGCATTGGCTACTCTTGAAAGAGTTTGGCCATCATATGACACATTCTATTTCAAAGAGCTGGTTGGTAAATGAACCTTGACGTGACACTTGCATCATATGGCAGCAAGGAGTTCGGATATATTGGGGTGATGTGATATCTTTCATGTCAACTATCATGTTGTTGCTCCATAGTTTAGATGGTGATGATGTGGGGAGGTAACAAGCGTTGTTGTTGCTTTGGAGGTTCTTGAGAGAGTATGAATTTATTCTCTCCCATACTTTGCATGATGTTGCAGGAGTAGGAGATGGCACTCTTATGGGCCAAAGGGGCTACTTCTTAGCCTTGGAGGATCAGGAGGTACTTCCACTTTGGGAGGAATCTCCCATATATAGCAACATTATGATTAATGACTTTGACATGTGGTATGTCAAAGGATGGAGCTATAAAATGACAGGAGCCTTGTCACAAAGGCCAATAGTGTTATCACTTGGGGGCTTGGGGTTGTTGATGGAGTGTTCCCAGGATCACTTCACATATGATGCACTTGATGAACAAATAGGAAATGAGAGTGATGGAGTAGTGGGTGGAGACATCTATTACCATGATATGATCTTCTTGACTTGGATTTCCAAGCATAAGAGGAGAGATCTTCATGCAACATATAGTTCATTCCTCTTCATGGGAGTATGGAATACCACTATGGAGGGCTCATTCATGGGTCTTGTTATCATTTTACTCTCAGTATATGGTAAGACATATGTTTTTGCATTTATTGATAATCTACACTAGAAAATTTGGCGGAAATTCCGACGGCCAATTCGTCGCTATTCTGACACATAGTCGTCGCAAGAGCGACAGTTCGAGGGCGGGAAAAATGTGGTTTACCATACCATTGCAGTTCCGACGCAATTAAAAAGTGTCGCACTATCGACACTTTTTCCGTCGCTTCAAAACAAGTGTCACTCTTCCGACGTTTCCCAATTTGTCACACTTCCGACCTTTGTAAACTGTTGCACTTCCGAAGAAATGTGGTCCGACATTTTGAACGTCGCTCTTCCGACGTTTGTAAACTGTCGCAATTTAAATGCAATTTAGGCCAACGTTTTGGACGTCGCTCTTCCGACGGTTGTAAACTGTCACAATTCCAACGAAATGTGCTCCGATGTTTTGGACGTCGCTCGTCCGACGTTTGTAAACTGTTGCAATTCCGAGGAAATGTGGTCTGACGTTTTTATACTGTCACTCTTTCGACATTTCTAATCTATCAGAATTCCGACGCTTACAAGGCGTCAGTATAGCGACGACAGGTTCAATTTAAAAAAAAATAAAATGAAACTTTAAAAGAGGAAAAACGTTGTTTTTAATATATTATATGAAGTAAAACAGTCCATGAAGTCATTACATTTTCACATCTAAAGATTGGAACCCAAATATCCATCTAGAAAAGTGGAAGTCCCACCCCAGACAATGATAGAAAAATACCCCATGTCACATACAGGGACATGATATAAAACCCAGTAACGGTTCACATGGAGATTATCGACAAATCTGAGAAAGCATCCAAATATGCCTGAGGCATCTATAAGAAAGTGAAATAGCAGTATGTAGAATAGTAAAGCAATAGATAGAGTACCGACGTCAATTGTTCCAATTCCGACGCAATGTGGTCTGATGTTTTGGAAGAAAACATTTAGAATAATAATGATTAAAACTAGAATACACTTAAGTACCTTCTGATTTACTCATTTTCATTAATTATTCAGAAATGAAACACAGTGATATAATAAATAGATATAAAAACTTAAAACACAGGATATAAATGACTTATTGATTCGTAGTTTGACACATGAATCCTGTAAAAAGTCTCTAGCATCAATTCCTCATCCAGCAAGCCACAAAGAAATTTCTCCAACAGCACTTTATTCCGAAAAAGTCAATGTTACTGCAAAGTATATGAATCCACACTTACTACTCCAATTGATGGAGTATTTATACAAAAAATCATACAAAATATCTCATAACAAATTGAGATATTATCTAGGACAACTAATAAGTATTTTACAACAATATAGAGATAGATGGTCTCGTAGATAAGAAAAATGATAACTGATGTTGTGTTGTTTCCTTCTTTTAAGAATGTGCTGGAGGCAGGCCCTATATCTTGGCTTGCTGTTGTCCTCTTCAGTAATTCTATGTTGATTATTTCATTTCACTGATACTCTTTAACTACTTTGATACTCTTTGACCTTTGTTCATCCTTTTATCCTTTTTATTATGATATACTGTGGTAAATAGGCAAAAATTTATGTAAGGATAATTTTTTACAAAAGTTCCATCATTTCTTCCCACCATTGAACTTCTGGCACTCTGGTCCTTTGCAAATTTCTTAGTGTTTCATCAGCCTCAGTATATCTGAAGAAATTAGGCTGATTTGGGAACAAATGATTTACTTCATGCTCAAGATAAAATAAATACTCCAATCTGTCATGAAGGTTTTTCCCTGTAGGCAATGCTGCTGTTGATGAACTGGTTGAAGAACTAGCTTGATTATCAGCATATTTGTCCAATTTTTCAACATGACTATCAAGGTCCATTAGCTTATCTTCTGCAACTATAGGACTGGGCAATCCTCTATTTAACAAAATATTCAATCTTTCTCTGAAGGCAATGATTTCTTCTTGCATATCTGAGCACCTTCGTTCTAAATTCTGTACCAGAGTTCTTTTAGTAAAAACTCTCTTTATTTCCAGAATTTTTCCGGTCCTGTCCTGAATACCAATTTCTACAAGTTGATTCTTAGTCTGAGTATTCAAAAAATGTATAAGTCTATTGGCCTCTTCTGGCATATTTCCCAACTCTTGTCTTGATCTCTCAATCTCATCCAGAGCCAATTTAACTAAGTTATTCTGTTCATCCATTATCTGAATTGAGGACCAAACATCCTTTATTGATTGAATGATATTATCCCAAAAAATTTCATTTATTTCTTTTAAAGGTTTCTCCAATGTGAGATCCTTTTCCAATGCTTTGAATGTTTTTTCTAATTTGTTCACTTCTCTTGTTTTATCAGCAACACTCATTTTTGAAAGATCATATTTATGTTCTAGAGTGGCCAATTGTTCCTTTGTTTTGTGAAGCTCTATGGCCTGAAGTTTCATATCTTCCATTGAATTTGTTAATTCATCAGTGTTCAAATTTGCAGTGTTGCTCTGTGACAATTCTGCTAGCTGACCTATTGTTGTTGTACCTGTCACTACTCCTGTTGTAGATATTGGAATATTTTCCTGCTTATCTTTTAATGCATTCTCAAGCTCTTTTTCAGTTGCAGTAAGTTTCTCATTCAATTTTAAGACCAAATCCATTAGTTCTTCCTCAAAATTTTGTTTGATGATTTCTACAGTCTGTGGATGCCTTGAGGCCAGTAACTTTAATTTTTTTCTCAGAGCTGCAATATCATAATCTTTTCTCTTGATCAAAGCTTCAATACCTTTCACATCTTTAGGATTATGACCCAAACCAATGATTATTTCCTCTAAAGTTTTGATTCTATTATCCTTAGCCTGGGAGGAGGCTTTTTCAAGCTACAGCTGTGTAATAGTATTATCCAAAGAATCCTGCAACTTATGGGTCATCATTGATTTATCCGTTAGAGTATAATAAATCATCTCACCTGTTTGCTTGTGTACCTCAATTTGATCTAAAGGATGGATATCCTTTGCTAAGACTTCAAAATTAGTCCTAACGTAATCTGCAGCTGTATGAGGCTGCTGCACCTTGGGCTTGAAATGGCTCATTAACATCTTACCCTGTTGGATGTCATAAGCTGACATCGATCTTTCTTGATTTTTCGGAGCCATCTTCAAATATTGGTTGTACACTTGAATTCTAAGTGGATCGTTCCTGGCCTTTATATTGATGAATGTTCTTTTGATGTCCCAGGTAGTTTTTACTGGAGGTTTGAAAGAAGATATTTCTGCACTTTGTTGCCTCTGTATTTCTTGTTTTTGAAAATTAGTGGATGTCCCACTACCTGTACCTGTTTGCTGACTGTCTTCTCTTCCCTGGCTATCAGGGATTTCCTGAAATGATTCATCTTCTGGAAGGGGAGTTAATTTATGCCTTTTAACATCTTACTGTTCAGAAGAGCCACCAATAGGAGTAGTTGTTTCAGCCTCTCTCTTTTTGCCCTTTTCTATATTCAGAGGAGTTTGTAAAATAGAAATTTCTGGCTCACTGATCTGAGCAAGAGGAATTTGTCCTTGACCTTGTTCTTTAGAAGTCTCTGGTTGCGCTGTCATTATGAATTTTTCAATTATTTGTATATCAGGCTCCTTTTCTTTTCCTTTAGATTCTACTGCTACTGTACTAATCTCCTGCAAATTTTGTTGTAAAGTCATGGCTGAAGAAGATCCCTGCACCTGTCCAAAAGATTCTAGGTCAAGTATCTTTTCAAGATCTTTCATTACATTTTCAACATTGACCTGCTCACTATCTTTTTCAACCAATGTCCCTTCTGTCCATTCATCTATATTAGCATATTGTTCTATTTCTGGGATTCTTTGATGGATGTATGGTGACAGTTTATTTTTCATTCTTCTATCACAGATAAAGTTGTTTGGATCATAAGGCACCTAGTAGAAACTCTTTTGTAGTCTGAGATAGTCTTCTAAAATCCTTTCGGCTTCCTTTCCAGCTTCCCTAGAGTTACAAATGAAGGGACCTAATTGGCTCTTGATCCTGAGTTGAGCTTTTTTCTTTGCATTGCAAAAATGAATTATATCTGAATTATTCATCTGCCTAAAATATTCTAATGCAAAGAGTCTCATTGGGACATACTTGGGCAATTTGAATGGGCATAATTCACATCCATATATCCTGATCTCTGTGTAGTTTTGATATAGGTACCAGTCACCTATCTTGTACTGCTTTGAGAGCTGAAGGATTTTCTTGATTTCATTGTTAATTCTAGGAGGAGAGACTCTTGTCAACAAGGTAGTTGCAGGATGAAAAAAAAGGTCGACAAACTCATTATAGGAATAAGGAGAATTAGAGGAATTGTGAGTAATGGTAGACCAAAAGATGACTGACCTAGGATTCCCTTTGGCATCAAGTTTCTTAACATAAAAAGGGAAATTTTCTGAGTGAAAGTAAATCATGAGATGATATATGACAGAAGAATACTTAAATACTCTCTCATTCTCAAATCTCATGAACTGATCATGGATTTTGTCAGCAATATAAGATGCAAAATCGTACTTGACAGCAGGAGGCTGTCCAGGGGTAAAAATGGATAACAATACTAGGGTTAACTGATCAACATACTCACTAGTATTGAATCCCATTATGGAAGATATCATGTTTAAAATAAGTCTACCCTCATCAGTAAAGAAAGCATAACCATAAGGGGGAGGTTTTTTAGGCTGATGCTCTGGTAACATGAAGGTTTGGCATAGGCGGTTTAACTCTTCATGGGACAACTTAGTAGATTTCTCAAGTAATTCAGCCATGGACAGGGGAGTCAGAGCTTGACCAGGTTGGAATTGTAGCATTTCATTTATGGACTGAGAAGTTATTGGGAAAATGACATTTTGACTTGGGGATAAAACTGCTCGTTGGTTGGGATCATAATTTGCGTAGCAATAATGGATTAACTCAGGAAAAATATGGACTGAGGGGAGAAGGTACATAGGAATATTTGATTCCCAAAGTCCAAATATGTCAGAACCATTCAAATAATTGTCTCTACAGTGGAAAAATATGCGAAGAGGATTCTCACTGAGAAGCAAGTCCTTAATTTGAAAATCCATATTGGCTAAAGGCAAATAATCCAAGTCCTTGTGAGGGGCATTGATGGGCACGACATTCAAAGCTACAGGAACTTCCATTTCTAGTTCTTGTGGATTCAGAAATGGAATTTCAGGGTTTTTGTGGAAAATGGGCACAATTACTAGTTTTGGGAATATAATTGCAGTTCTGGGAACGAAAAAGACCAAACTGAACTTCTTTTCAGAACTTAGTGCAGAAATAAAACTAAAACCAGGATTTTTTACAGAGTTTAGTGGGGCATTGGAATAAATACCTGTTTACGGGAAATGAAACGTGTTTAAACAGGCGCTGGTTATGACAGAAGAACCCTGAAATACTTGGCTTCAATTCTCTTCAGCAAGGTAGCGGTCAACAAGCGTTAACAGTTGGTTTTTGAATTTTGTTGCATGGAAGACTAGCTAGCGCACGGAACAATGAAAATGACACAGACGCAATTTTTTTTATTTACAAAGTCAAAAGCCTGGTGGCGGGTTTTGATTGATGACGTTAGCATGTACGATGGTTTCGTCACAGAGGGAAATCTGGACCCGAAAAAGATTAGGGCGAATTTGATAAGAAATTCGCGTCACAACTCTCCCTCCGTACACCAGCCCAAATTCGGACCCGAAAAAGATTAAGGCAGAATTCATTTGGTTTTCGCGTCACAAAATTGGCCAACGTCAGCAGGCTATTTTGGAACGCGGATTTGGTTTGAATTATGGTTTATCGTTGTTTGAAGTCCGGCGGGCTCGACTTAAGAACAATTTTGTTTGATCTCATCTTATAAAATTTGTGTTGGTTTTCTTTGATAATACACATATTTATAATAAATCATGGGAATACCACACTAAACATGTGGAAAAGTTATATAAATTATTGAGAACAATCATTTTTGTGTAAAAATATCCAAATGTGCTTTTGGGAAATAAGAATTCGAGTATTTGGTTCATATTGTTTTAAAGGAAGGAGTGAAGTTGGAGCCTCAAAGATGCAAGCTATTACAAAATGACCTATTCCTAAGAAAATCAAGGTTCTTAGAAGATTTTTTAGACTTACATGATATTATTGATAATTTGTTAAGAATTGTGCATGCATTTCAAGTCCACTCACATATCTCTTGAAGAAAATATCATTTATATGGAATGATGAGGCTACTTTGGCATTCTCTCTTTTAATGGATGCCTGTCTTCTACACCAACATCGGTTGCACCTACTTTTAGTAAAACATTCATAGTAAAGTGTGAGGCTCTAGGACAAGGAATTTACGTAACATTAACACAATAAGGGATATCATTGGCTTTTAAAAGCAAGGAATTCAAAGAAAATATTTGGTGAAATCTACGTATGAAAAATAAATGGAAGCAATATTACATGCAATAAAAAATGGGGATAGTATATCATTGGGGGGTACTTTAAAGTCAAGATATACCATGATAGCATAAAGTATTTTTTGAAGCTATGGATTTCATTGGAAGATTAACAAAAATGAGGAGAAAAAATGCAAAGTTTTAATTTTGAGATAATATGCAAAAAGGGTAAGGAAAATTTAGTACATGATGCTCTTTCTAAAATAGAAGAGGCCTCAAATTTATATCCAATTACATTTTCTATTCCTAGGTGGCTAGAAGAAGCTTTCCATAATGGAAAAATGACAATAATACTAAACAAAAACTAAAATTTATAAAGGATGGGATGAACTCTATGGAGCATTGGGAGTGAAAGAGAGATATACTTTGGTGCAAATGTAGAATATTTTTATGCACGCAAGCATATTTGAATAAACAAATATTAAGGAAGTCCCATGTCTCTCTGATGGTAGGACGCAGGGTTCCTTAAAACATCTCAAAGGATCAAAAAATATATTTTTGGAAGGAATGAAGAAAGATATTCAAAATTTTGTAAGAGAAGGTCGGGTTTGCATAATAAATAAAAGAGAGATAGTAAAATCTCTAGGGTTACTTCAACCATTCCACATACATATTCAAAGACTAGAAGATATGTCAATAGACTTTATTACAGGGTTACTGAAATATAAAGGTAAGTATTACATTTTTGTGGTCATTTATGTAGACAAATTTTGTAGATTTTTTTGGTAGAGTTCAAAGTACATAAAGAACAAGCCAAGTGGCAGAAGTGTCCGTGAAAGAAATTCATAGTCTTCATGGTTTTCCTAAAGTAATAGTAACAAGAAAATTTTGGAAATAATTATTTAATATGAGTGGAGAAACACTAGCTGCCATGAGTTCTACATATCAAACACAATCAAATGGTGAAACAAAAATAGTTAACAAATGTTTTTAAGGTTATCTACAATGTTACTCTTTAGAAAAGTAATCTTAATGGATGAAGTGGGTTCCTCAAGGAAGAATGGTAATATGATACTATCATACTACCTATCACACATCTACTAAAATTTCCCCATTTAAGGCCCTTTATGGATATCCAACTCCTAGTATCTCATACTTTTTGCAAGATAAGTCCAAAGTATAGGAAATAGAGTCACATATGGAAAATACTAAAAAAACTTTGAAAATTATTATGGAAAACCTTCAAATGACATGAAACATGATAAAACAACAAGGGGAACAACATTGAAGTGAAAGATAATTTGAGGAGGGTAATTGGGTATTTTTTAGATTATAGCATTATAAGCAATCTTCATTCAAGAAAAAGAAGAATAAAGAATTAGCTCAAAAATTGAAAATTGTTATGGCCCTAAATAATTATTCATAGGATTGCACAAGTGGTATAGAAGTTATATTTTCCTTCTTCTTGCATTCATAAGGTTTTTCATGTATCTTGCCTAAAAAAGGTTTTGGGAAAAAATATGCCAACGTAAATAGAACTTCCAAAATTAGATGAAGAATGAAAGTTGATTCTTGAACCACAAAAATTTATAGATAAACATTCTGTATCTCTTTGACATATAACCATTATGAAGTACCTAATCAAGTGGAAGAATATTCCTCTAGAATAAGGTACATGGTAAAATGATCAATTCGTGATGAAATACAATGAAGAAGGCTCCATCTTTCATTGCTTAAATATCTCATTGGCAATGTCAACATAAGTCTTGAAGACACTATTATAAGAGTTTGGATACATACCACCAGGATATAGGAGATTCTTATGTGTCAGATTGTGTAATGCAATTTTGACTTTGTCTCACAGGGAGAAGCAGCATGGAGGTCTGGATTTTTCTTATAGAACTTTTATTATTATTATTTGAAACGTTGTTTATAGATATGAATACAACAGTGAAATTATGAGCATGGTGGAAAATTAGTCAAGCTCATGATGCCAAACCATGATGATGTAAGTTTGGAATTTAACATTTTTACATGTTAAAGACAAATAGTCAAAATCACTGAAAACTTAATATGCCATAATTAATAATCATTCCCTGTTCACTTTTGTTAATAGGTTTATGTCACACGATGATGCAGGGGCATTAGGTACTAGCCAGCAATGTAGGAGGTTTTGTTCACATGTTGTGGCTAGGAGGGTTCAAAAACATTTGAGTTGTAATAGCTAGGTGTCAATACCTCAGCTGACTGTATTACTTAGACTAGTTAGAGTTGTAGGAGTCGAACAGTTTCAGTTAGTTGAATTATTATGATTAGAACTTTTGATTTCTAGAAAATTCCTCTCAGAGGAACCGAAGAGCCATATGTTATGTATATAAATTGTAATTCCTCGGATGAATAAAAGTAGAGAGGGAAGAGGAGAGTAGAGAGGGGATTTCTGCAATAAACCTTTGTGTGTGAACAATTGTTTCTAGTTAAATGATTTCCAAGCTTAGTTGCCATTGAATTATCTCGAACTGCTAATTGTGAAGAATTTTTTAACTATGAGGCGATTGGGTACTGATAATTCCATTCTTCTGTCTTTGAATTCCCGTAAATTGTTGGATAACCTTGTGAACTCACCCCACCCGAAGGCGAGGTCTGTGTAGAGAACCGGGGTCGTGAACACTGTTCAAATATAAAAATCTCGCTTAATAAAGAGACAAGATTGTTGTGCTTTCGGAACCAGACCCGAGGATTGGACATGATTTAACAAACAAAAGGACAACGGAACCAGACATGCACCCGTGGTCAAGCCCTGTACCAAAACCACGAGCGGAATCACAAAAGCGGGTTGCCCATATCGCACCGCTTTTGCGAAGTAGGCAGTATTTCCTATTCGCGACCGATTCCATAGGGAATGCGACACATGGCGAAGTGACCCCCGGAAAACCACTGTTTAACCCGCGCCATCGCACGTTAAAGCCCGACGTTGGAAGCCGAGCGAAATTTCCAAGAGTCGTTGATTTGGAGAAGGGCCATCGGACGGTGGTCGCACATTGAAGTTGCCCGGAGGTTAACTAAGGTGTGTGTAGGATAGCCAGGTACGATACGAGTGTTTGATTGGTTATTGATATATATAGGTGGGGCCGAAGTATAATGAAATTGTTTAATTAAACGATTGGCGGATAATTAGCATAAGTCTGGAGCGTGATTGTTGTAAGGCTGGGTGGTGAAATATAGAGCAAAAATTTCATTACAAGTTATTTATTTAAAAAGAAATGTGGAGTATAAATACAAAGTGTTGAAAGTTAAACATTGGTTATAAGGCTTGGAGATAATATAAAGTCGAGAATATAAACTAAAGTCCAACCATTGTGGATAGTATTTATTTATCAAATTCTACGAATTTGATAAATAAACCCGAAGAAAGAAGAAGTCAATTAAGACTCAGGCTAGAGGAAAAGAACGGGGTAAACCAAGGGAAAATGCTGATAGAGCGATTGTAGACACACCAGCTCTCCTTGGGGGTCCAATTTCAGTTTTGTTGCATCACACGATGATCTCTCTTCTCTGGCATTTACTTGTATTGAAGATCACTATTCTAGGAATAAGGAGTTATTTTCTCCAAAAATAACCTAGCCAAACATTGACAATGCATCAAGGATATCTTTCTATGCTTCATAAGCACATTTGTTCTACTTCTAAATCATGTCTTGGAAGTGGTTGTTTTGCTGGAAATTATTCACCAGTTGGTTTCATACCAAAGTCTTTTTCACATTTTCAGCATCCAATACATGAAAGAGATAATGGTTTAAAACAACATAAATATTTGAAATTTTGCAAGAATCGACTGGCACACTTTGAATATGAATTTTGAAGTCAAGTGCATGATGCTGCATAGGATCAAGTGTCATTTTGAATACCAAATGTTTCACAAGAAACTTCTCAACATGCTAGCCTGCAGTAAGGATTAAATGACAATATTGCATCAACTATTTCCATAATAAAAGTGAACCTCGGCCATAATATTAAACAACTACAAATGTTGTAGATCTAAAAAGACCACACAATTGAATGTATTCCACAAGGCCAATAGCGTATGAAAAATGAAAAGGAGTTTGCAACCAAAAATACCTTAGGCAACTAATTCAATTAGATACACCAAACCATCAGCAAAAAGGAAAACCAACCTACTTGGCCCCAATATTTTCAACTGGGTCCTCTAATTCAACCAATAAAAAGGCCAAAACCATAGCATTGAGATACATTTCATTACACTGTCAATAACAATAAAATTTGACTCAGCCATAACCCTTTAATTTTATTGTTGTGAAAAGCTTTATGCATTACTCTAATGTGGCTAGTCCATAGACCAAGTAGACCACTGGGTAACAAATATGTTTCCTTTCACCTTTGAGTTTTAAAATTATGCCTACCAAATCTAAGACATTTAAGAGGGGGAACTAATACAACGTTAAAAAGAAAACCAGAGCACACATATACAAATTACCTCCTTAGCTACTATCACACCATCATTAACTATTTTCGGAGAACCATGCTTGCTCTCCAAGACAACATTTTTCCCTTCGCCCCAAGGGTGACTCCAACAAGATCAGCAAGTTTGTTCACACCGCCTGCAAGACAAATTGACAATTCTTTCAGTAAGTGTGCAATTGAATGCCAGACCATATGCCAAAATAACCCTCCATGAAAAATTAAGATAACACATTAAAATCGAATATAAGTGGACAAGGAAAGATCCACCGCAGTGAAGTTTCACGTGCAGGTGACCTTCCTTTAAACATAATTTTTTCTCTGACCTGCAATTTTTTTGTCACTGAGCCATCCTTGTTGAAGTACAACTCCTTTCCCATAGCTCTTGTATTAACTACCTTCTCTCTGTCGCGTAATCTCAGAGTCCCTCTTATGCTTGAGCGATTAAAGGAAATGGGTGAAAAAACTGAAAGAGAAGACAATTGTCTGCCATAATTATCAAACATTGCACCCAACTTCTTCCCCTTTCCATTGTTACCAAATGAGGTAGATGTGGCAATTGTTTTCATATTGCCCAAAGCAGAGACCATCTTCTCTTATCCTAAATATAGAATTACAAGATCTTCATATTAGTATGAACCTTAAAAAACATGATTCCCATTGCTAAAAACCACTTTTAAGTTGTAACAGGCAAACTAAACAACTATCGCAATTTTTGGCAACTTCTGGAGCATTAAGAGAGAAACCATGAGTATTATGTGACGATATTCAAGCAGGCACTGAATTGGATTTCTGAAGCTATGTTAGAGAAACCCTAAACTCTCACTGAAAATAGGTGAAATGTGGCACCACTCAGAGATTGACATGTGCCAATTGGTACAAGTGGTAGACAATTGGCATGCTCAAACAACGAGGTGATGCAGGAATGACATGAGGGAGAAAATATCGGAAAAGCCCCAAATCTGGAGAACTAAAGCTCATCACCAACCTGAGATTGACAACTTTACATGATGTAACCTATGAAATCGTAAATGGAGAAATCATGGTAACAATAAAGTAACCTATGTAACAATAAAGTCGGATTCATCCTGGGAGTGGTAATGGGAGAAATCATAGTGAACAACAGGAAACATGCAGAGTTGCTTACAATCAAATAGATGAAAAAACACATGCAAAAAACCTAGATAATAATCATGAACAAGCTTAATATTGAATTATGAACTGTAAAGGAACTTACAAAATGTGACATTACGAACCTGGTCAAGCGCACAAGCAAAAATATCTTGGACATAACCCTGGTTGACAAGTTGTATTGCTCATGATGCAAGAGGATTTGTACCTGCACTGCTAAGTCAATCAAAATCCATCATTATCTATACAATAAATACAAGTAATTGATGTAGTATTTTTTACTCTAAGATGCATTCTTATGATAATGTTAGAACATATGTTGAAAATGTCAAAACATACTTGAATAAGCTCCTCTTCGTTTCAAGAACAATTTATTGGAGTCGCATGAACTTGGAACAAGCCTCCCACGATCTGAAAGAGTAGCAACTAAGTCAACCGTGACTTTTTTGTTGCTACGCTGGATCGAGGGAGGTTTGCTCCAAGATTAAATTGCTCCAATAAATTATTCTCTACTAAACAGGGCCAACCACGTGAAGGTGGAAGCTCTTATGGCCTCTCCCCCCCCCCCCCACATCACTCTCAATTCCCCAATACCCAATCTATATTTCATTTTTTACTTTCATGAGAATACAAAAAAATATTCAATAACTAATAAAAAAACAATTCAACAAAAGTACACAACGAAACATTGCAATTAATGCTTGACATAAAAATAGTATGATAAATGAGTTTTTTATATAACGCAAAAAACGTTCCAAGTATGGTAACGTTTGTCTTATAATAATACAATATTTTACATTATCGAATTTTCTTTTTCTTCTTCCTATTTCTAAAACTCCTAATTACATCATCAATATCATCATGCTCTGCTCCTGTTTCATGCCTTTCGACCCGCACTGCTGACCTAGTTGCGTAGTCACGATGTCTGGTCTCATCCAGTGACGGGGCATCGCCTACAAAAACAGATAATATTAAATTTTAATTGTCAGTTTTTAAATATCATTGAACTAGTTCGATAATATTAATAAAAAAAATTGCAATGAGATTATTTACCTGGTGCACCAGTTGTCGCCGCTGACCTAGTTGCGTTGTCACGATGTCTAGTCTCATCCAGTGACGGGGCATCGCCTACAAAAACAGATAATATTAAATTTTAATTGTCAGTTTTTAAATATCATTGAACAAGTTCGGTAATATTAATAAAAAAAAATTGCAATGAGATTATTTACCTGGTGCACCAGTTGTCGCCGCTGACCTAGTTGCGTAGTCACGATGTCTGGTCTCATCTAGTGATGGGGCATCGCCTACAAAAACAGATAATATTAAATTTTAATTGTCAGTTTTTAAATATCATTGAACTAGTTCGGTAATATTAATAATAAAAAATTGCAATGAGATTATTTACCTGGTGCACCAGTTGTCGCCGCTGACCTAGTTGCGTAGTCACGATGTCTGGTCTCATCCAGTGACGGGGCATCGCCTACAAAAACAGATAATATTAAATTTTAATTGTCGGTTTTTAAATATCATTGAACTAGTTCGGTAATATTAATAAAAAAAATTGCAATGAGATTATTTACCTGGTGCACCAGTTGTCGCCGTTGGGACTGTTGCCCTGTCTTCCTCTCTGGTGGTAAGATCCTCAAGGGAAACATTCTCTGTCATTTAAACAAAAAACGTTATAAGGACAGCCATCAAGGTATAATTAGAAAAAATTATAAGTGGAAATTAATTACCGTCACGGCCCTCACTGATAGTAGCATTGTCGGCCTGGTCCCTACTACAATGATCAGGTTGCACGTGAGGATCATCTACATTTGGCTCTAAAAATGGGTTATTTGCGTCGTCGGTAGTGTTGCTCCCCTGATTTAAACAAAGTTTGTTAGACATTAAATTTATGGACGAAAACAAACATATTGAAAGGTTAATGTTTTACCTTATCAGGCATTCTGGATCTTGGGACCTGCCCCAAGCTTCTGCGACGTTCAACTACGACTTGATAGCCGAAATGGAAAGCGATATTTTTATCTTCCTCTATAGTTTCTGTTCCGAAGTCATCACCCTACATTACATATGATTGTGTATTTTTAATCATATTTGATAGGATTACAAAAACGTTGGAAGGCGATACAATTAATTATAAGATGTTTAGCTACTTAATTATAATTCTTGCGGCTAATTTCAAGTAGCCGCCCTGACCTAGCTTGTGATGGCCCTTTTTTTCAATCCTAGCTTTGGTTTCCTTTGAGGTTTCAGGCAACCTAGCATCAAAATATTGAAGTCATATATGACGTAGCACACTTTTATTTTAGACATAGAGAAAATTAAAGCTATTGAATTAAAGTTGTAATTTACCTTGCGGGTCCAGTTGGCATTTTTCCTTCTTTCTTTGCCCTTTTCTCTTTTCCGTCATGGATGAGTGCTCTCCACTCACTCTCTGCAACTGTGAGAGGACGCTCATATCTAGGGTTAAATTGAAATTGCATCCTATAGGTGTCCCTGGTATATTTCAAATATTTTCTGGCTACCCGAGCCACCGATGTTCTGTCAAATGTGCCGACCCCAAAAATGGCTTCTAGATAATCTAGAAGTTCCTTTTTCAGGTTGGAATTCTGGGAATTCCACTCTGTGCGTATGGTTGGGAAAAAAATTACCAACGCATGGCTCTCCAAAAAACTGTAGAACTCATTGTTTCCTACACAGAAAAAAAAATATATATTATCATTAATTTAAAAATAAAAATCATGATAAATATGTTTTTAGATAGAGTACATGAAATAGTTAAAATATTAAAATTTACCTGGGAGTTGTATGTGCTTTATAGGGACACCTTCATCGTTCACCAAAAACGTGCCATTAATGGTCCCTGTGGAGCTGACACGTGTAGCTCTAGGAAACGCAATAATGTAGTTGGCCATATCAGCCTCATCACTACCAACACGTTCAACGGTTGGCTGGGTGTCTGCTTGGGCAGGGTGTGTTTCTTGGCTGGCACCTAAAGGATTAGAAGGTGTACGAGAGGATTGCTAGGAAATCTCTTGCCCTTGTGTCCCACTACCACCAACACCGGGTTCAGCAAGTACCAAAAAACGCTACATACAAAAGAACTTTTTGTTAGTTTAGTCAATGTAAAAATTAAAAATCAAACTATCACAATTCATCTCATGCAGAACAAAAAAAATATCCTTTTGACTTTTTATTATTACCCGATATGTTTCTAGCTGGCTCATAAGTTTTTTTATCCTCTCTTCTGTTTCAGGTGTTTGAGGCGCGTCTATCAAAGTATTAAATTCTGACCTTGATTCTCGTTCCTTTTTTCGCAACAAGAGCGCTGGAGATAGGGATGAAGAAAGCTCTTCCTAAAAGAGGGAATCATCAGGCGTACCATCACTAGGTGTCTGCATATTTGAACAAAATTAATATTATTTCAATTATGTAAATAACTAAAATACTTGAAGCTAGAGAAATGCTGGCACTTTACATGTTCTTCCGTTGGCCTCTTTCCACGATCATCCTATCTCGGGGTTGTTCCTGTACTGCTCTAATCAGTCTACCACATTGTAATAAAATTATAAATGTAAAAAATTGAAAACAATATCTAACTTGAAAACACAAAATGAAAACTGAAATAATTTCTAATAAGACACCGGAAGACAGAGTTAGAGTTTCAAATATTCCTTGCATTGAATTCAGTCCTCGAAACATGTCATTGCACATTAAGGCACCCAAACAAGAGACGAGATGACAATGAAGACCTTATTGAATATATTTTTGGAACAACTTCTAGTAAACTTGTTGTGAAGACCTTGAGGGCATTTTTTGAGCAACATTGTTGAAGTTGATGGTATAGCATTGTTGGAGACGATCTTGAAGGGCCTTGAAGTGAAGCTTTTGGAGCAACTATTGAAAAATCCTTAGAGAATTTAAGTAAGGCACTTTCTATCTTCCATCACCTTCTTCCTTTCAATATCCTTTAAACAATTTTGTTGATATTTAATGTTTGAAATCACGTTATAATTCCTTGATTATATGTGTTTGGGGACTTTCCCTTTGAAATTACCCAAAAATACCCTAGCAATTTTATCTTCAGGATGCATGTCTGACCCTATTGTTCAATATTTTGATTGATAGTAGTAAACATAGAGAGTTAGGGGGCTCTTGACTTGGTTTGATTGGGCCATTAGATCCCTAACATCTACTAGGGATAACCCCCCTTGAGTTGGAGGAGAGCTAGCCCGAAGTGAAAAGAGGTTGGTGAGGTGACAATGGGGCTATTGAATTACACATGGTATCACACTTTGGCTTTAGGACTTTATCTTGAGAAGTGCGAGGTTTTGCTATATCAATTCTCAAATTGTTTACAACACTATTGTTAAGAACTAATAAGAAGTAATGTTGAGGGGTTTTTGGGTATAAGAAACAATACCATTTAAAAACTAGGGTTCTCAGTCCTTGGCATTCCTTCTCCTGGGCCTAGGGGCACACTAGAATAATTTCACACTAAACCATGCAAACTTAAAAGTAACTTAACAAATCCATAAATTAATAATAATCATAATTCCTAATTTCCTATTGTACGATATGATGCAAATTATTCAAACATGAAGCAATGAAGACATGCAATGTCTAAATTTCAAGATTGATGAACCAATACAAGAAGTTAGAAACTACAACTTTGATTCAATACTATGTGTCCTAACTCCAGGAAGGAATCTAGTTTGTAGTACAGAACATGCATCGTGTATTATCAATTCTTAATTGACAACAACTAAAGGTCATCTACCTCATCGATTCCTTCCCATTTTGTGTTTTTATGTTATATTCCTTATAAAAGTGTCAAATTTCTCTCAAAGTAAGCAACCACTGAATAAAATAAAAAATAGTTGAGACATGATTGAGAAATGGTCATTTATTTCTTGAAAGGATCTTCACAATTTCTTTGGTTGTTTTTCATCTCAAGAAACAAGAAATGACGTAAGAAACTATCGTGATGTAATATAAGAAACAACACAGTGCAATGGCCATTTTCAAAGCCAAATGATGTCCATTGAGGACATGCCCTTTATTTGGTTCCTGTTTCATAGGAGTTTCGAGTAGAAATGGAACTTTGTTGTACCATTTCCAGTAGTAAAAAGGGAAAACCTTCTTTTTCCATGGGAAATAATTTACCTTTCCTTTTTCAAGATAATCTAAATCACAAAAAATATGAACTCTACTGCACACATTCTTGGATAATGTGAAAGTGGAAAAGGAATACCCTACACAAGTGATGCACACATGTACATTTGAACACTAATAGATTTTTGTAGTTGAAATGCAATGCTTGTTTTCATGTAAATGTAGGGTTTTTAAAGCAGGGAGAAATAATGGCTGCCAAATTAATAAGCATTTCTTTGGGAAAAATTTAAATCTTGTATTGGGTGATGAAGATAATAGAGGGTATTGAATCTTGATTCTTGACATTTTGTTTAACTTGAATAACTCAAATGATTATAAATATCAGTGGATGAGTTCTTTTTTTCAAGTATGTCACTCAAAACTCTCATGTCAAAGCATTGTATGATGGCTAGCATTTTCTTGTTTCCCTTTCTTCAGTTCAATGTAAAAATTATATTAATATATTGGAGCACGAATGATAAATACAATTGTTTGCTCTGCAGTATATCCAACCCCAAGATTATGAAAAGTTTTCTCAAGTGGAGCTATTGGTTATTGATGAAGCAGCTGCAATTCCATTGCCTGTTGTAAAGGCTCTTCTCGGGCCATATTTAGTGTTTCTGTGCTCTATTGTAAATGGGTAATAATTATAAGTGAGCCAACCACAATCACAGATTTTGTAACCATTCGGTTTCCATGGATAGTGATGATGATATTAACCCTATATATCAGTGACCTATATCTATATGACAATGATCTCAACATTGATCTTGATATGGTTGTATGGATGTGACCTTTGGTATGTCATCAGAAAATCCCCAAATCTGGAGTACTACCCTTGTGATAAAGTTGATGACTTTCGATCTCCCATTCTCTACCACTTTGCACTTCACCTTCAATATAGATCAGACCAAGGGCAATTCATTACTGGGTGTTGATATGGATGAGTTTGTCGAACTAAAATCCATAGCTTAAACTTCATGAAACTGGTGGAGTCAAATTCATGCAAGCACAAACACATCTTACACATCCTCTTTGAAACTCATCCAAAAGAGCATTGGAAGACATCTAGAGAGAACCCTACAGCCTAACACAATCCAATGGAATTGACCAAAAAAACCCAAATAGAGTCAACCCTACTATAGGAGGAAGGGCCTGCAGTAAGAACTTACCATTTTGCAAGAGCTGAGGGCGAATTCTGTTCTACAAGATCTGAGGGAGAATGCTGTTCTGCAAGATCTGAGGGCAAACGCTGAGGGTGAATGCAGGGCGAATGCTGTTCTGCAAGAGCTCAGGGTGAATGTTGAGGGCGAATGCTATTCTGCAAGAGCTGAGGGTGAATGCTGAGGGCGAATGTTGTTCTGCAAGAGCTGAGGGCGAATTCTGAGGGCGAATGCTGTTCTGCAAGAGCCGAGGGCGAATTTTGAGGGCGAATGCTGTTCTGCAAGAGCTGAGGGAAAATGTTGAGGGTGAATGCTATTTTTCAAGATCTGAGGGCGAATGCTGAGGGCGAATGCTGTTCTGCAAGAGCTGATGGCGAATGTTGAGGGTGAATGCTGTTCTGCAAGAGCTGAGGGAGAATTCGGAGGGAAAATGCTGTTCTGCAAGAGCTGAGGGTGAATTCTGAGTTTGAATGCTTATCTGCAAGAGCTGAGGGTGAATTCTGAGCGTGAATGCTGTTCTGCAAGAGCGGAGGGCGAATGCGCACGTGATATCAGACGTTAATGCATGTAGTTTTTAATAAAATCATTTTTATGTAGCGCGGAAATAAGTCTCATATTTTTATGTAGCACGCATATAAGTGTCATTATACCGACGGCATAAAAAGCGTCACTCTTGCGACGGATGCCTCCAAACGTCGCAATTGTGACACTTCGACATTGTGTCACACTTGCGAAGTTTGGAGGGATCTGTCGTAAGAGCGATGCTTTGGGGCATAGTGTCGCAACTGCGACGTCTTCCTCCAAACGTTGCAATTGCAACACTTTGCCTAAGTGTCGGTATTGCGACACTTTTCTCTAAACGTCGGTATAGCGACGGTTTCGGGCGGGATTGAAAAAATTTGGGGAAATTTCCGACATTTGGTCAAAAGCGTTGGAACCAAGTGTCAGAATTTCCCCCAAATGTACTAGTGATTTCACCTATTTTTGGCCCACTTGACCACCTGAAAAACTAAAATCCACACACCATGTGTCTTGGTCATGGAGTGCCACATGTCCTAGATATTTTAGATGCTAACATCATGCTCCTGAGGTGTTATGTCAACCAATCATAGTGGTCCATGTGGCCTTGTGCCATGTCACCAGTCTGGAAGAGAGATTTGAGCCTTTTCTTTTCATGATTTTTCTATTATAATTTTTTTCTTCGGGATGGGAAATCCCTTTTGCAATAGATGGGGATTTTCCCATTTCCCTGGAGTCATCTCCTAGGACACCCTTCAAGCCATCATCCAAGAGGAAATCTGCAACTCTCTGTTGCTGCCCTCTTGCCCTTGAATTATGCGCTTCTAGAAGACCAGTTAGGGCACTCTTATAGCCCTTATTCCATTGCTTCATCATTGTATCAACTTCTCCCACATCCTACTTCTATCTTTTGTCCACTTAAAGGAATAAAACACTACCCTAGGGTGAGGTTTCTCCTCAACTATCCCTACCGCACTTATGGACCAACCAGCAATATGAACGTTTCCCTTACTTATGGAGACACCCCCTATGCTACTGCACATTCAATTCCAGGAGCTACTTGCTAAGGAACACTCCTACACTATGCCTAACGACCCTCCAAACAATCCCTCTAACTATTGTTGTATAATCCCTTGTGTAATCCTCTCTCCTTCCTCGACACATCTGGATAGAGAGCAGCTATTCTGAGTTAGTTAATTTGATTTGAACCCATGATCAATGCGCTGCTGTTTGCCATAAAATTGCATTGTCCTGACAGGTCTATGTGAGATGGCCTGTCAACGTGCCTTTATTTCTCATCTTGCAGGTCCAAGCCAGGCATTGAGTCCAGTTTTTCTTCCTTTATTTCTCATCTATTCATTTTTACTACTGTTTATATGTACCAAAAGTGCCATTTCCAATGAAGGTAGGTGTTACTGAGAATTTTAGGTGCAATTTCTTTAAATTTCTCAAGTTTTTTCCCTGAAAGTTGAACTCTTGAGCATGCATTTCATCCTTGCCTCAGCTCTGTCTAGCAGAGAAGAATAAAAATGAAATGGCAGACATGTTTGTTCAAGTGAAGCCTGGACATATAGAACTACCACCTTTATGGACTCTACAAGAGAATTGCCTTTTTTTTTTTTTTTGCAATTAAAGTTGTATTTTGTTCATCAGGCAATACAAACTCTTATCAAATTGCAAGGTGTAATTCCAATCTAACTAAGATGGGGCGGACAACATGCCATGAACATCCAATTCAAAATTTCTTGTTAGGGTTTAAGTAGCTTACAGTTCTTGTTCCTGACATTAGTTTTTGAAATATCAATTTTCTAAACTGTTTTAACACAATTTTCTCTTGATTTTATGGAAGATGGGTGTTTGGATCTAGAAAATTTAATCTCTATTATTTTGGCTTCTCTTAGTATGAATACAATTTTAATATGTAAAACCCATTACAGTAAGTAATCAAGTGTTCACTTGAGAAGAAATACCCAGTTTCAATACTCATGCTCTCCTCCTTAATATGGTAGTTCACTCAAGTCCTCCGCCTCCTGCATACATCCTGACCTCTGAATCAATTAATTGTGAGACTATCATGCTGGGATACACCATGTTCAAACTCTTTTCCAGAAGAGCAGACAAATTCATCTCCATATGGGCAAAGAGGAAGAAATTGCAGGTTTAAGGTTTAGTCATTGCAAATGGAATCACCGCACTTTTGACTTATATTTTCATTCCTCCCAAATGCTATTGAGGAAGAAAAAGTAAGTATATTTTTTATTCGTGGACACCTGTTAAACCTTTCAGATAGTTGGAAGAAACCTACTATTTTAGAGGCTGAAGGTATACCTCTCCTATGCTTGGCAATCTCTATAATTATGACCCTATATGAGATTCAAATGATCATCTCTGGAGTCTATTATATACATTAACATAGTAGTAAAGCAAGGGTGTCAATTGCCTCACATTCTTTAGAGTTAATATTTATGGATGAGAGTTTCTCATTTCAAAATCCATGGGTGGTAAAGGTGGAGGTCCTCTATGGGATCTCCATTTCACTATTTTTTGACAACACTGTCCTTCTATTTCACGACTCCAAAAACAAAAGTACATTTTGAGCTCATTCCGGGATGAACATGGTCTTCAAGTCCACCTTGAAAACACAAAATCATGTAATTTAGCTCTCCTTCTTTTCAAGGATAGTAGGTAGAAATGGTGACATCCTAGTCTTTCCTTTAAATGCTATTATTTGGTTCATCTTTTAACTAGTTTTCGACATTTGTATCAATGTTGGACAGAGGATTGCAACATTAACAACCTTGGAGAGATGATGTTTCCAACTTCAGTTTTAGGATATTCAGGCTAAGTTCTGGTTTCTTGAAGTCTTTTCATAATACTTTGTTACACATGACTTTCATTTTCTTCTTGCAGAATCTCTAGAAATGAATGGATATCTTGTGGACTATTGTAAACAAATTTAGTTCTATTACCATGCTCAAGAGAATTTAATGTTTGTCATTATTGGAGGACAGAGATATACCATAAGAGCTCAGTTCTGTGTTGTAGCTTTTTATTAAGACTTGAATCAGTTAAACCCTCAGACCTACTGCAACCCTATATTGAAGCTTGGTTCTATTGAAGCTGCCATACTTTGGACCTCTTCATTGCAGTCTCAGGCTAGGGATATAGCTACAAGATTTTGACATATTTTATGCAGTGAACATCTATTAAAATCTCAAATTATCTCCTATTTACTGATGCTTGGACAAAACTTTCGAATTAACTAAGTCACCTATTTACTTAAAACTAGCACATTTGGCGGAATTTATTTTTTAAATATTTTTAACCAAGATTGAATTTTATGTACTACATATAGAAATCTGGAGGGGAATGGAGCGTTCAGGTTGTAAAATGTATTACTTCAGTCTTATGATTTATCAATGTTCTGTTGGAAACTAAGTTGATTGCTGGTAGAGTTCTGTTGCGTAATTCTGTTGTAAATTAAGCATGCATTTCATCCTATTTGGTTATTTTGTCATTTCTGAATCCTGAACTCATCAACCCTTTCTGTCAAACTGATAAACCCTACATAAAAAATTGATAACCCTTTCCTCATTGTATTGTTTGTATAATTCTGAATCGTTAAATTTTGATCTTCAAGTCTATTTGTTACAATAGCTAGCATTCATACATTAATAATTACTTACACAGGTAATAATTACTTACTTAGCTAGAATTACTTACACAGGTTTGATCAAAATGGGTGCACCTCAACGTTTCTATTTTCATGTGTACTGTGTGTTATCACCCTAGTAATTCTCAGGTTGTGGGATGAGGATTTTTGTAGTTAAGAAAACTAGGGGTAACCAAGAACCGCTTTGAGAATTCAGGATCTAGCCTTCCTGAGTTCCGGAGAGGGATCTCTCCTAAAGATTTAACTTTGTTTTATAATTTGGTTTTAGGCTAGCTATGAGTGAATAGTGAGATTTGCTTTGAAATTTTGGTGGGAATAAAAAGTGTTTCAAGGTAAACCAGAGGGATCTACCAAAACATTGGGCTATGGAGTCAAATTTCTAGGCAAGAAGAGCTAGGAAATAAGACTTAAAGATGAAAATGTACTAAGGGCAGGGTAGATGACCTTCAAAGACTTTGAATAGTCTTTGTTGATGGAATGGGTGAAATCTGAACAAAAGGGAACTTAATAATCCTTAAGTTATCGAAAAGAAGATTGAAGGAGGGGATCAAATAGGGACGTAGAGAAATTAAGAATTCTATAGTCCGGTTATCAAGCAGAGAACATAATAATGCCAACTAGTTAAAAACAGGGAGCTTTTTATCACTAATCCTATCTAAATTCTCCTAGTTGATCATTAAATATAGAAACACATTAAAATGAATGTATGGAAACTTTTGAAATAAAAACAATGAAAACAGGAAAAGGACTAGACTTATCCTGTTAGCACAAGAATCCTTAGTTATGATGTCTTTAATCTCGATTCCAATCTGCTGCTTCACTAATTGACTCACACCAACTTCAATATATCCAGCAAAATGACTATAGTAGTCTTGAGAAATTTTATTCCACCCTGAATACTTCGAACGAGGAAGTATTTACACAAATAAATTGTTTACAAAATATCTCAAAGTTTGAGATAATGTTTCAAGGAAAAATAGGAAATGTAACATAAGAAGAAGGACAGCACCAAAACAGTTTGCAAGTTTTTATCTTTTACAAGAAAATATAGAACAAATTATTCTAATTAAAAAGGTTTCATGATGTGCTGTGAGCATTGCTGGCATTGGGTGCATTATCTCGTGGAAGATAGCTTGTAGATCACTCTTTCTTTTCAATTTCAACCCTGATACTCTTTATCATCTGATTTTCACTTGTTTTACTGATGTAATTGAAAAATAACTAGCAGTAACATTCTTTTTTACTGATACTCTTTGAAAATCTGATACACTTTCACCCTGAATTTTTACCCTAAGGTAACAGTAAAATATGATTTCTTCATGTGATTTTCCTGCTCTTTTACCTGTCAAATTCACATCAGATCTGTGAATTTTTTCCATTTTTGGGCTGTAGGGATCTTTATATTCTTCAGTTTTCTGTAGATTTCATCAGCCTCTGCGTATTTAGAAAAGTTTGGCTTTACTATGAACATATGCTTAATTTCATTCTCCAAAAAGAACAAATTCTCAAAATATTGAAGTAACACTTTTCCACTTGGAGATCCTTGTGGCAAAGGCTTTTTAGCCTGCTCCTTAGCATGGGCTCTAATCTTCTGGTCATAGTCCTTCTGTGGCATTAATTTTTCATTCAGTGCATGAATATGTGGAAGTCCTTCTTCTATCAGCAAGTCATACTTGGTTTTGAATTTACTGATTGATATGTTCATATGATCACATTTTTCTTCCAGATTGTTCATAATATTTATGTTTGTTAGGACCTTTTTGATTTCAAGGATAGCCTCTGTCCTGTCAGGAATCTTCATTTCTTCTATTTCTTCCCTATTTTTAATATTAAAAAATGATATGAGTTGAACTGCTTGTGGTGGTTTGTTTCCAAGTTCCTTCTTTGTTTTATCAATTTTTGCTAAGGCAACTTGTATCAGATATTTTTGTTCATATATTATTTGAATAGAAGGCCATAGTGAGTGAATACCTTCAATGATTCTTGTCCAAAAATTATTTTTTATGTAGGCAACCTGTTCAGTAAGATTTACCTACTGTTGAAGAATTTTCACATGTTCCTGTAATATGTCAACCCTCTGTTCATTTCCTTTGGAATTGATTAAGGCATCTCTTTTAGATGTTTCCAGATCTTTGATGGTGCCTTTTAAACTGAGTATTTCTTGATATTTTATAGACATATCTTCCATGGCCTTGATTATTGTAGATGTTTCTCCTACTGTGTTTATCTGTGATGTTGATGAGGAAGTGGAAGAGATATATTTAGAAGTAATTAACACTACAGTTGCCAATACTCCTTGCGGTGCCAAATGTTTTGCCAATGTGATGGAACAATTGTACTTACAGTTGGGATAACTATAAGAATGCAAACCTGCTGGAATTTCTTCATATTCTCATTTTCTTGCATGAAAGCTTCTATTTGGCTTTCCATTTCCTTTATTTGAGTTGTCATCTTTAGAACAAGTTGTTTCAGTTCATCATTTTCTATCTTTTGTTGAAGGATTTATTTTGCCTATGGATTCTCACTTTGAGGCAATTTCAGTTGTTTCCCGAGAGCTGCTATGTCTTCATTTTTCTATTTGATTATGGCTTTTTCCCCTTCAATATTTGCTGGATCAGCTCTTGCTTCAATTACTATATCTTCCAATGTTTTGATTCTTAAGCTATTACATACAATGAGGCTTTATCAAATTTCATTTGATTTTGAAGGTTTATCAGTGTTTTCTCAAGCCTAATAGAATTCATAGTCTTGTTGACTATTTTGGAATATAGCATCTCAGTATTGCTTTTGTGGAATTCTATTTGGTCCAATTCATGGACAA
The DNA here is from genome assembly GCA_034641835.2 of Pinus albicaulis. Taxonomy (NCBI): domain Eukaryota; kingdom Viridiplantae; phylum Streptophyta; class Pinopsida; order Pinales; family Pinaceae; genus Pinus; species Pinus albicaulis. The sequence continues at coordinate 16,428,067 of MU968411.1, read as the reverse complement.
CATCTGCATCAACTTCTAGGTCTGTCTTTGAGTAATCTACAATTGTTTTTGGATCAGCCACTGTGGGCTTTAGAAATGAAACTACCAATTTGTTTGAAGAGTAATCAAAGGCTAAGAGGATCCTATCTTTATTCTCGGGTTTTTCTTTAAGGAACTTGGAATATACTTCACTTTTGATTTCTTCATTCTTTTCTCTGATTTGTCTGAACCTAATTTGAATATCTGACTCCGTGTTGTCAGGTACTTTGGAAGAAGAGGGCATATCCACATTTGTTTGTTTATCAACCATGATAGTGTCTTTCTGCTGTGCTTCAAGTTGGACATTTTGAAGCTCCTTGAGTGTTTCAGTTACTATATTTTTTGCCTCATCATCAGTTTCATGACCATTGTTATCTTCAACATTAATAGCTTTATCCCTTTCTTCATCAGTCAATTTAATTTTCTTACTGTAGGTAATTCTGAAACATTTGTCTAGAATAGTTTCTACTGTGAAACTGTCTTCCTCCCTGCTTCTTTTGTGAAAAATTTCAGCTTCTTTGTTGACCATAACAACCTGTGCTTGATTCACCTGTCTATCCTTTCCACTGTTTCCCTACATTCCTTGTGAGTCATCATCCAACAAATTATTTGGTTCCCACTCAAGTTTATTGGCATATTTTTCAATTTGAGGCTTGGGATCATGCAAGAAAGAAGACAACTTGCATTTCAATCTGATTTGGCTTAAAATACCCTAAGGATCATAATTCCACATAAAGCTATATGGGAATTTGTATTCTTTTAACTTGATATTAATCTCATTTGATGCTTCTTTGTTGTTCAAAATGAATGGCCCAATTTGATTTTTCAGTTTAAACTGAGTCTTTTTCCTGGAGGCCAAAAAATTGACTTCATCTACATTCAAAAGTTGCCTCAAATATTCTAGAGCAAAAATCCTTGTAGTCATAAATCTAGGCAATTTATATGGAGCCAAGAGTGCACCATATATTCTGATCTCTTTGTAGTTCTTGTACAAGTACCAATCCCCTATTTTACAGCTTTTAGATAGCTATAAGATTCTCTTTGTTTCTTCATTAATTCTAGGGGTCTATTCCTTATTCAATAAATTCATGGCAGGTACTATAAACAAGTCATTGAATTCTGCATAGTTGTATTTTCTGTTCCATTTCCTCAAAATTGATGACCAAAACACAACTGAAAGTACATTCCCTTCTGGATCTAGCTTTTGAAACTCGATAGGAAACTTGTCTACTTGATAATACAAAAAGAGATGAAGTAGATATGAAGTATATCTAAAGACTCCTTCTTCTGGTAATCTGGAAAATTGATAGTGCATGTTTTCTGCTATAAACTTGGAAAAGTTGTATACAATGGATGGAGGCTGGCTAGGACTCAAAGTAGACAGAAAACCTAAGATAGCAACATCAGTGAACTCATCATTGTTATATCCTAGCATAAATGACAGCATGGAGACAATCTGCCTTGTTTCACTTGGAAAGTCAAATGTATCAAATGGAGGATTGAGCGTAGGGATATCAACATGTGTGGGGCAAAAAATCTGGAAGATTTTGAACTTGGAAGAAAAATATAGGTCTAGGTAAAGCCGAGTTAAATCCTCTATTGACAATGAAGCAGCATTGGGGTCATGGTTTAGTTGTAGCATAGAGTTTATGGATTCTGCATTTATATAAAATATGACCTCCCTATCTTTATTGACAATGCACCTCTGGTCTGGAAGATAATATGACTGACACAATCTAACAAAATTGGGGGCTGAAAGAGTAAGAGGGACAATGTATTTTGGCAGATTGGAATCCCAAACTAGTATATCTTTATCACTCTTCTCTACAAATTTTCCAAAACACCAGTTATAGACATCAAGTAAATTGAATTCAACTGAAGGGTCTAGTATTCTATAATCAAGATCAACAAGACGACTATTTTCTTATCAAGTAATTGGAGGTTGGATAGGCCTAACAACTTCAATGGAATCAGCAGTGAGTGCAGGGGTGGGTTTATGAAGTTTAGAAGACTCGGGCTGAGGGATTTTAGTAGAGGCTTTCTTCTAAGGTTTTGGGCCTCCTGATTTGGGGGTTACTTGTTTCTTCGTCATTTTTTAACTGAACAGAGCAAGCTTAGACTGTTTGCTAAGTTTTTCTTTTGGAAACAAGGGGCTTTTGATAATTTTTCTGGTGAAATAGAATTCTGAGCAGGGTTCTGGATGGAAAAAGGATTTTTTTAATGCTTAGAGGGTGATCTTGATCGATTTCAACAGTGAAAAATGATCAGGGAATGGATAAAACTTAATAAAAAGGAAAGGAGGGATTCTAGGGAAAAATTGACAGGGTTTCCCCTGTACTTTGGATGTTTCTTGGATTCACTGTGTGAATAATTCAGTAAATTAAAGGAAATGGCGAGTAAAATGATGCTTTTTCCTTTAAAATTGAAGCTTGTGTGGATGATATTGATGAAAAATACCTTTACATGTATAATTGTGGTAGTTTGAGTTGTAGGTGCTTTGAAAGTCTTCAATTCTAGAAAATTTGGCTTATCAGAGGATATGGTGGCTCTTCGTGATTGAATTGCAGAGAAAATGGTTTTTTAATTGGTCACTAGTTCACTTGTAGGCTTGCAAATAGACACAGGAGGTTCTGCAAAGGTTTTGATAAGTTATCAAATGCGAATAGGTGAAAAGTAATGAAAACCATAAGTTTTAATGTGTTAAACCCTTAGTCGAATCAAGATTTAGTCACATTACTTTCATTAAAGGCGAGAGGGGTTTTGGATTGGGCTGGGCGGTTTATCGCACAGATCTAAAGTGGTAAATGGTATTTTGTTTTTTGAACACGATCCAATTATTTTATGACACGTTGACATGGGTGGTTTTGGAAAACAACCCATATCACGCAGAATTTATAAAACTTTGATCGATCACTTTATGGGCGCGATATGAGGTATCGTCCGTCGGATCTGGCTCTTTTAAGCGAAGGGTCACGATTAAAAGAAAAGATGTGGGGAAAGGAAAGTGATCGGGATCATCTTGAGCTGCTGGATTTTGAAATGAATAATGATTTGACGGTTATCATTCAACGTAATGGGAGGATGGGAATGTAACATATTTATCGCGTTTGTTAACGACCGTTGGATCAAATGTAAGTTGGGGATCGGAGGGCTAGGACATGAGTCTGATGGAAAAAAAAAAAAGATTTTAAACAAGGTTAATGTTTGGGGTATGGGATATGTATCAGGGAAAAGGTTAATTTATATTTTTAACCTTGGGTAAAGGGAGTCGGGGAAGGAAAATGGGTTATGAAGTTTAGCTTAAACGAAACTTCGGATTTCCAATATTGTTTTTTTAAAACATATATTAACACATGTTTAAGATTTTTTTCATATATTTTTATTATATAGTAATTAAATCAAGGTGATTTAGTTACCATAGGGGGCGGGATTATACATAAAGATATGTTTTAGCCAAAGGGGTTGTAATGTAGGTGTTTTATTTAAACATGTGGAGATTAAATAACTTTGGCTAAAGTTATAGTAAATGGGTTTTTGGCGCTATTATATAAAAGGAGTTATATAAAATAGGAAAAGGTTATTTCTATAGGGAGGTAATATATAATTTAAAGTTAATATGAAAATAGGAGAAGGTATACTCAAAATACATAAACATAACCAAGTAAAGTGAAATTTAAAAGACAATTTGCATTAATATTATCACTTTAACTTAAGATATAACGTAATTTTGAGGGTTTAATGTTTCTCATGTGATGATGGAAATTAGTCAAATGGGAATTATAGTGTCTTTAAGTAAAAATGGATTTTTACTTAGGACTATTCAAGGGAATGAATGCACGAAATGGAATAATGATGTGATTTTAGGGATTAATATAGACATTTTACACTTTCAACTGATTGGTCATAGAGCCTTGGGTCCGGTCCCAACAAAAGTCAAGGAAATGCTTTGAGCCTTTCTGACTAATAGTTTAGAATGCTTTCATGACTATGGGAAGGGGAAGTTAGTTATTTTGCAGCCCATGATGAATGATATTTACATTGAGACTTTTCACCTTCTTCTATCTACCTAGCTTACCATGCTAACATTTTTTCTTCCTTTGTAGTAAGGTGCATTTGAGCTAGCAACCTTCACATCATTTACTCTTTCTGAAAGCAAATAAAAATATCTAATTCTACACTTATTTCATCCATGAATACAGATTAAACTGTTGGATTCACTTTATTTCTCTACATAACTACTGAATTTTCATGATTAAACTGTATGACAATTCATTATTCTCTATCTACAACAAGTGAAATTGAAAAATGACAAGTCAAGATTAAAATGTTTAACTCATCATGGACTATGGCATTTATTGACACTCTGCCATAGTCAAAAGGTAAAAAGTAGTGTCATTTATTCTTGCACACTTTCATGTTTTATTCATTTTTATTTTGGAGTCTTTTATTTTTTCTAAGTCCTTTGATTTCTCTTTTAGGACTTTTTACCCTCTTTTTGATTTTTTTGATTTTTTTACAAAATATGTGAATACAACTTGCAGAAGGCAAAGTATGTACAGATTTACAAGATTACCAACATTCAAGTCAAGATTATGAATCCTATATTATAGGTCACTAACACTGTGTTTATAGCAAACTGAATTTTGCTACTCCATTTCATTTCACGCGTTTCCAAGAAAAATCAAACAGGTTCTTGAAAATGGTTGCATGATTGGTGTAAACCCCTCAGTTGAGATTTTGTTCTTATTTTTCATTCTGGGAAAAATTAAAGAGTTTGCATTTATAAAGGGATTATGTCCATAAGTACAGGTGTGAAGGTGCCAAATACAATTTGCATGTTGGGAAATGTCTCACCTAAAGAAACAATGATGACGGCAATACCCTTACCATTCAAATCACATGTATTTTTTGGAAAAATTGATGGAGATTGGGAATGTGGATCTTTCCATTGAGTTATCTGATATTCATTCATGTTAATTGTTCAAATTCCCATATTTCTTTGTTGATTGGATGTTCTATGTAATTAATCATTATGGTCTCTTCTATGTGGAAAGAAATAAATATAAAAGCCCATTCTTTATTACTGATGGAGTCAAATCCCCTCTCTAAATTCAGAAATATGTTGGTTCATATGTATTTAATAGGGTAGCCAAATCATGATTTCCCCAGGGATTTACTTTTCTCATGGATGCCAATCTCATTCCAGACCTTTAGCGCATGTACTCTCTTTTTAAAAGGGTGAGTGCCCTTGAGCTGCTTCGGCTGGCTCTCATTGCATACATTAAAGCTACTGGGCAAGGTATTGTATTGGATGAAATGAAAGACAAGGACATGGTGTCATCACTTCTAGACTTGAAAGCACGACTTGATATAATATGGGAAGAATTTTTTTGAAGAATGAGGCCTTTTCTAATACTATCAAGGATGCCTTTGAGCATCTGATAAATCTAAGGTAGGTTAGTTACTATATGTTTATGCTCATTTTCTTTTTGTTTATACAGATTTAATTATATAGGTTAGTTACTATATGTTTATGCTCATTTTCTTTCTGTTTATACAAATTTTTCATTGAATTTGTGCTCTTGATTATCAAATTAAGTAAGACAGAAAGTTTGAAAGGATTAATGGCAAAACAACTAAAGGTAAGTAATGAAAGAATGTGTTTAGGCAGACAATTGCATTCATAATATTAGATATATTGTTTTTGCATTTATCTGAATTATGTCCTTTGTCTGCAGAACCGACCAACAAAACTTATTGCCAAATTTCTTGATGAGAAACTTCAATCTAGTAACAAAGGTACTTCAGAGGAGGAGTTGGAGAATACACTGGATAGAGTTCTTGTTTTGTTCAGGTTTATTCAAGTAAGGGACCAACTGATATTCATTTATAAAAGTCTTATATACTAACTAACCCCAACAAATGAGATGTACTAATATCTTAACATTGCCTCATGTATGCACTATGGTAGAATTTAAAAGTGGTATGAGACCCAAATGTACATCTTCAACTATTAGAATTGGAGCTTAACAAATCTTGTGCATTAATTCGAGCAGTATATGCACAAGACGGGGCACCAATAACAAGGTTTCCCCAAAAGCTTCAATTATCTATGCAAAACAAAGAGTTGTTGGAAGTTTCATTTTAGATATCTTGTGTATGTGATGGATAGATAAAAAATTTATGAGCTGGCTATTGAACTACACTTGGATTGCTCCATAAATATAAGGGTTTCGTGTAACCATATGAAACCCCTTCTATTGTTTTTTTTTATCTTATCCATTTTATCTTGGAAAGTTTTTAAGGTATCCTTAGGGAATTTCATGTGGATTTGCAATAAATATTAGGGGTGCATATCATGCAACAACTAGATCATTTGAATTTTGAGCGGCCATTATATTATGTGGAATAATTTGTTTTTTATTTACTATTGGGCCTGTTACGTCCAATGGATTTTTTATATCTTTAATATCTCCTTATTTGAATAATTTGGAATAAACAAAAGAAGAATATTTTTTAAATTCAATTTGAGTCTTTGAATAAAAAACAAAAATAAATAATCTTTCATAACTTCAAAATTTTCAAGTAAAGTCATTGTTTTTAGAGTAGTACATTTTTTCAAGAAATATAAATGCCTTTGAAGATTATTCTTGTGTTTCCTCAATAATATGAGATGTGCATATTGAAGCTATGTGTTAAAATTTGAAGCAGTGATTGTAAGTTTCTGTGAATGCCACACGAAGTAATGTTATGATAGGTCTTGGGGTTAAAAAATATAGTCGTGGTTGGAAATATAAACCTGATTGGTGTTTAAACAAATTGTTTCTATAAGGCCTAGGATCTCGGTTGTGAAACAACCTTGGGTCTGAAGTGAGGGGTTTGAATGTAAGTGGACATGGGGTTATAACCTAAGAATAAATAGTGCGATATTAAAGCTTCCGAATTTATAAGGTGAAATTTCCAGAGTTGGTTTGATATTTATTAAATTTACCCGCTATCAGTATCACCTAGTGAATGATTTTAACCTTATTCCTTCTCCTGTTTACTAGTAAGAAGGAAATAATCATCTCCCCGAAATTAAAAATTGGAAGAATAAGTGTCAATGTTTGAGACTTCAAAAAATGGTGAATATTTTCGTCTGATATCTGAATATATACTATTTACAAAGAAACTGAATTGTCACTGAAATTTTCTTGGAAAGAAACTGAAGCAATCAAAATTGATTTTGATGACAAAATTCATAGACATCACCAGCTTGGTATTTTTTTATTTTTTATTTTTTTAAATTTAACCCGTCGTCGGTATATTGATGCTTTATAAGCGTCGGTCTTGAGACACCCTATAAACGTCGGTCTTGCGACGCCTTATACGCATTGGCCTTGCGACATTCAACTGTATGTTGGTATTGCGACACTTCTTCCTGGCGTCGGTATTGCGACGCTTTTTCAATGCGTCGATATTGCGACACTTCGGCACAACATAGGTCTTGAAACACTTTTTCATAGCGTTGGTATTACGACACCTTAATAAGCGTTGGAAGAGCGACGTTCATGTCGGACCACATATCGTTGGAATTACGACAGTTTACACATGTCGGAAGAGCGACAGTTTACGAATGTTGAAAGAGCGACAGTAAAAACATCAGACCACATATCATCAGAATTACGATAGTTTACACACGTCAGAAGAGCGACAGTTTACAAACGTCGGAAGAGCGACGGTAAAAATATTGGACCACATATCATCAGAATTGCGGCCGTTTTCGCACGTCGGAAGAGCGATGGTTTGGAAAGCATCAGAAGACCGACGGTTGTTTGGAAACATCGAAAAATGTGTCAGTATTGCGACACTTTGGAAAAGCGTCAGAATTGTGATGTAATGGCTAACCACGTTTTTTCCAGCCTCAAACTGTTGCTCTTGCGACGACTATGTGTCGGAATAGCGACGAACTGGCCATCGGAAATTGGGCCAAATTTTCTAGTGTTGGGTTTTGGATCTATTCTCAGCTTTAGGTAAGTTTTACTATAAAAATTTAAATTTAAATATTTCATTTTTTACTTTTTATGTCTTTATACTAATTTTATTACTTATTTCTTTTATACTTGATGATTAGGTACAACACTAGCAAGTTTCCTACCAAAAGGAAGAAGCCATCAATTATGTTCTAGATGATGTTGAACATGTATTACTTGATATTGTTGATGATCTTTAAGTTATGCTTACAAACAAAGCTCATTTTTGAGATCTATTAATCAGTTTTACTTGTAATGTTTAGACTTTGACATTTTATGAGAATAATCCTTATTTTTTGCAAAAAACATGTGATTACTATTACTTTTTGACATAAAATTCAATAAAAATGTTATTTTCTTAAGTTTTTTGTTAAGATTTTCCCAAAATTTAGTTTATTTAATATGGTTTTTTTAACAAAAGTCTCTAAAAGTGTATTTTTTTCATTCTATTTGTATTGAAAATTTGTATTTTTTTTGTCATATCATTCAAAATATTGGTTTTTTAGCGACAATTATTTGATGTGCATTGAAAAATTAATTAGTAATACATAAACTTGTAGAAATATAAACTTTATAATATTGACCCTTTTTTCATTTTTTATCTATTTGAAAAAGTGAAGATATCATTACAAATTTTTATTTAAAATATATATATATATATATATATATATATATATATATATATATATATATAAAACACAAGTACATAAATGCACTTAAAAATAAACATCTCACAAAAGAAGAAGACATTAGAAAATGTATAGTGTCAAAATCAATCCTCTAAAAAAACGTTGGTGATGATACACCACCACTATTCAAAATCGATATAAAAAGCATCACAGAAAAAAATTAAAAAAAATTAAAGTGCCAAAAACATGCTCAAAAAAAAAAAAAAAAATTTGATTCTGCATCACTGTTTTTCAAAATCGGGTGTTTTTCTTGCTACGTCAAAAAGTAGGTACCAGTGCAGTTACCTATTTCATCAGTAACAGTGTATTGATCTATAAGTTCGCCCTTTGGATGAATAATTTTGATAATTTTTTACGAGTCCAAAGAAGCTGTAACTCGATTTTTTTTTCATGTTTATATAGTTTGAAAAAGAGGAAAAAATTAAAACTCTAAAGGTTCTTTTTTTGTAAATTTAATCTCTTATTCCGAAAAGGCATAAAACGACACTTAGGAGAACCTTTTAGTCATGCTTGACTAAAGTATTATATTTTTATAAATCATCTATACTAGCCCAGAAAAAAATCTTTAAATTATACTGGGCAGATTTTTTGTTTGTTTACTTTAACGAGTTTGAAAATACAAGTGCTCGACAATATTTTCATGATTTGGGAGTACGAAAAGATCTGAGAGAGGACTCCTAGAAGAAAAATTGGTATAAAGGGTAGAAACTAGTTCTGATAATGATGGAACTACTAAAAATGTATAGAGGTTAAGAGGATGGATAATAAGACCAGTCACCACAATGGTTATTAGGGAAAGGGTAAAAAACCAAGTGAAAGCATATGACCAGTCAAGAAGATGGTGACGATGAATGAGAAAACCAAGCATCATCAAGAAAAAATATGATGATAAAAGTGGAAATCACACCAGATAAAATTAGAATGGTTTCATTTTTACCCAAGATTGAAACTTCGAAAACTATGCTTGAAATTGGTTTCATTTTTACATAATATTGAAACATAGAGAAAATATTATTGAGAATAATTGAAGGTAGTTTCATTTTTACATGAGCTTGAAGCATAGAGAAAATATTCTTGATATTAATTGAAGGTAGTTTCATTTTTACACAAGCTTGAAATGAGTGAAAACTATGCCTGAGAGTTCTGGAATATGGTTTCATTTTTAAACAAGCTTGAAATGGAGAAAAAACTATGCTTGAAATTTTTTTTCATGCCCCCAACATAATAAAAAAAATTTGGGAACATGTCCCGCAAGCTTCATTACATTAACCTAAGTAGAATATTGGTTAATAAAAAGCGGATGGAATAAAGTTTCATTTACGAGATCAAGTGAAAAACTCGACTGGAAGGGAGAATTTTTTTTTTAACGACCTTGACACATGAAAATAAGTATGCTCAAAGGACCTTGTGTCAGTTTTTAACGAGATTGACACAAGAAAAGAAACTTTTCTCTAGGTACCATGTTTCATTTTTTAACGAGCTTGAAACAATAAAATAATTATTCTCGTGACACCTTGTTTCATGTTTTTAATGAGTTTGACACAAAAAATAACTCTACTCTGGTGTCTAATTATTTGGTCATGTAATATAAGAGACCATAGTTTCCAAGATTTTATCATCAGATGAGAGAAAAATGGTCTGGAAAGGAAAGATATCAAGGGATCCACAAGAAATATCATGCTCCAATTCCCCGAGTAAATGACTCACCATATCTCCTACTGGATCTAGGTGAAAATAAGTTGAGGAAATAATGTGAGGCTCCTCTTAAAAAGTATGTAAGTGCATGGGATAGGTTACCACATAATTAACTTGTGTCTAGGGAGATACCACTTGCATATTCAAAATTCTTAGGGAAGTAGAAGTCAAATCAGGACCAACAAATGAAAGTTGATCGATAGTCACAATCCTTTCATCATGTGGTTAGAATATCACTCGAAACAGTGTGGAAAAAAAACATTCATAACATAAACACAGTCTCACCTCAGGAGAAAATTGAAGTCCAAGAGGCCCATGATGACCATAACATCACTACATATAGTTTCTTCCCAAGTTAACATATAACTAAGGATCCGTAACAGTTGAATAGTTCTTATAATAAAGGAGTGGTTCAGTGCCCTCGTGCTCAATGAGTCGAATGTTGTTTGATGTTTTTATGAGTCCAAAGAAGCTGTAACTCGATTTATTTTTCACTCTTATATAGTTTGAAAAAGAGGCAAAAAATAAAACTATAAAGGTTCCCTTTTTGTAAATTTAGTCTCTTGAGTCTGAAAAGGCATAAAACGACACTCAGGAAACATTTTAGTCACGCCCAACTAAAGTATTATATTTTCGTAAATAGTCTATCCCAGCCCAGAAAAATCTTAAAATTATATTGGGCAAATGTTTTTTTGGTTACTTTAACAAGTTTGAAAATACAATTGCTCGACAATATTTTCATGATTTGAGAGTGTGAAAAGAGATGAAAGAGGACTCCTCCTAGAGGAACAAGAGGTATAAAGGGTAGAAACTATTTTTGGTCATGATGGAACTACTAAAACATATAGAGGTCAAGAGGATGGATAATAAGACCAGTCACCACAGTGGTTCCTCGGGAAAGGGTAAAAAACCAAGTGAAAGCATATGACCAGTAAAAAATATGGTGACCATGGAATGAGAAAACCAAGCATTATCACGAAAAAATAGGATGATAAAAATGGAAATCACACAAGATAAAATTAGAATGGTTTCATTTTTACACAAGCTTGAAACTTGCAAAACTATGCTTGAAATTGGTTTCATTTTTACACAAGCTTGAAACATAGACAAAATATTCTTTAGAATAATTGAAGGTAGTTTCATTTTTACACAAGCTTGAAACATAGAGAAAATATGCTTGAGAATAATTGAAGGTAGTTTCGTTTTTACACGAGCTTGAAACGAGGAAAAACTATTCGTGAGAGTTCTTGAACATGGTTTCATTTTTAAACAAGCTTGAAACGGAGAAAAAATTATGCTTGAAATTTATTTTTATGCCCCCAACGTAATAACAAGATTCTAGGAACATGTCCCCCAAGCTTCATTACATTAACCTAAGTATAATATTGGTTAATAATAAGTGGATGGAATAAAGGTTCATTTACGAGATCAAGTGAAAAACTTGACTGGAAGGGAGATTTTTTTTTTTAACGACCTTGACACATGAAAACAAGTATGCTCAAAGGACCTTGTGTCAGTTTTTAACGAGCTTGACACAAGAAAAGGAACTTTTCTTTAGGTACCTTTTTTCAATTTTTAACGATCTTGAAATAGTAAAATAACTATTCTCATGACACCTTCTTTCATGTTTTAACGAGTTTGACACAAAAAAATAACTCTACTCTGGTGCCTTATTCCTTGGTCATGTACTATAAGAGACCATAGTTTCAAAGAGTTTCTCATCAGGTGAGAGAAAAATGGTCCGGAAAGGAAAGATATCAAGGGACCCCAAAGAAATATCATGCTCCAATGCCTTGATTAAATGACTCACCATATCTCCTACTGGATCTAGGTTAAAAGAAGTTGAAGATATAATGTGAGGCTCCTCTTCAAAAGTAGGTAAGGGAATGGGATAGCTACCACATAATTAACTTGTGTCTAGGGAGATACCACTTGCATATTCAAAATTATTAGGGAAGTAGGATGATTGGAAGTCAAATCAGTACCAACAAATGAAAATTAATCGATAGTCAAAATCCTTCCATCATGTGGTTAGCACATCACTCGAAACAATGTTGAAAAAACAACATTCATAACATAAACATAGTCTCACTTGAGGAGAAAATTGAAGTCCAAGGGGCCCATGATGACCATAACATCAATAAATATAGTTTTTCTTCCCAAGGTAACATATAACTAAGGATTTGTAACAATTGACTAGTTCTTCTAGTAAAATCAACCTGTAAAGTACTATCCTATGGGAAATTTTTAAAAGGGTTGCGGATATTATATCCTTGGGATTAGAATACAAAAAACACGACATACTCTAGGATGTGAAGGTTCAAGAATTTCAAGTGAGTCTGAAATCACATAACGATGACCATCTGTAAAATATCATCCCATGTATGGTACTTCCAGTTGAAATGAAATAAAGTAACTGAACAATTTATTGGATTTAAATTCGAGTGAAGGAGGGAGCACACGAGTTGTCCCATTGAACGATGGATTATCGGAGCAAGGAGAAAAACCTGTTTTTATACATAAAATTCATTTCTGCAGACAAAAATTAACTCCCTAGATCTAATGGTCTGATTTAGAACAACATATGGTAAAAATATCAATGATTTTCGATTGGAATAGGGAAAACAAACCTACCTGGAATTCGTATGAAGTCCTCCTCTTCTCTTTTCTTATAAGCTCCAATCCTAGCTCCACGCACTATAAATAGAACCTATAAAAATTTCTAAAACAAGAATAGGAACTACAATATCCACATAACATAATCCAATATCTCTATTCAATGACTCAACATGGAATCGAAATACATAAGCATAAGTATAACACAAGTATACGAAAACATGTTTCTTTTTGTACTAATAAATAAAGGAGAGAGTTGCAACCATATACATAAGCTGATTTTGTATATGTATCTCCAATTGTCCTGTCCATCCTTTCCATAAATAAAACCTTCACAGTCAACCCTAATGAAAATGGATTATGATTCCTTAAGCTCACAACAACAACATGAGGGCACTAGCAATCTAAAAAATCCAACCTAGTAATATGGGAGGTACTAAAATTATAGGGAAAACATGGTAGTTTAGGATTTACCAATCTATGCTTGAGAACCACTTATGAGGGAAGATAAACTCAAGGGATAAGAAATAAGATCACAAGAGTAGCATCATATACGAAATCGAGATCTCTACCCATGGTAAATGGTTAAAACCGCCTTAGAATCTTGTGGAATGAGATGATTTGAAATTATTTTTTAATTTTCCTGAAATTCTAGAATCAATGCACCTACAGGGTAGAGAAACCTCTGTTGCTCAACAAAGATTCTTAGTTTTGAAACTTGTGCCCAACGTAGTTGGACATGCATATGGAGTGTGCTAGGGCTAAAATCATAGTATTTGAGCAGGTAGACCTAGAAACTCATAATTTTTGGAGAAGTGATGCTTAGTGATTTACGATGGGATTATGGAAAAGTGTTCAAGGATCTTGATTACTCTGGCTTTAAATCATTTTGGGCTGATGTGAAAAAATCACCTGTAATAGATTTGCCCCAAAGTAAAAGTTTAGAAATAGTGGTTGAGGACTGAAGTACTTTAGATTATGACATGTCCAGATCAAGAAAAAATTAGTCGAGATCATCATCTGTTATAGTACATATTATCATCACAATCATTGTTGAGGGAGGCATACCCATACTCAACACATAAGCCATATGACATGTACAATGACCAAAAAGTCTCCTCCACTGATGGAAGAATTGGACCTCAAACTAGGATGAATTTCTAAAATATCATAGCCATCATACTTTGTATTATTTTATGAGTCTTTAAATCATAGCCCAGATGGATGGAATGAGATCTAGGGTCTTCTACCTCATTACTCGATATTATGATTCCAACCATGTGAATAAATAAGCCAGAATTGAACATGGTAGACAATATCTGATTATTGGACAATGATCTAAGTTATTAATAGACGCAAGAGAAACCACTGATGATGTTAATGTTTCTCAAGGTAATATAGTACAATTTATGTGATGTGAATGGATGATCTGAAGTCAAACACCACATAAAATATTTCAGTCAAAGGCCAATGATGAGGACATGCTTCCAAGAGTGAGAAATAATGTACCTAAAGAAAAGTTGATAATTTAGGCTATCAATGCGGCTCAAACCCACACTCATGCAGATATCGGGGTTTTTAATTCTTTTAATTCATCCAAATTTGAATCCAAGAGAACCCAAAAAATCCTAATTTACAAAACTACAAATTTGTAGGTTTCTAGATTCCACATCACTTGCCACAATATGTGACATGTTGACAATTATTCCAACTCATTTATATCACCATGCCACATCGACATGCCACTTCACTCAAAACCTTCCGTACTGACACATCAACATGCTACATCAACATTTTCCTACATGTAGGGTCTGATAGTGCTCCCTTGGACTCCACATAACTTCTATGTGGCTTACTAATTTAGCATTTGAATCTATGTTTTTCAAAAAATACCTCTTTTTGATATTCCTGCATGCTTGAACTTCCACTCCTTGACAAAATATAATGTTGTTACTTGATAGATTCCATGCCCATTTTCTGCACTTAAAGAAATCTGCATGTCTTCGCTTTTTCGATCCAATCGTGAAATTACCAAGCCACTAGGAAAAATAAGAAAAGTATCCAACAACCTAAGGTCATTCTATCTAGTGGGCCACTAGACCATCGAGGGAGCTAATAAAGTCTATTAAAACTTAAAACTGATCTTGTTATATGACCCATTAGACCACCGGGCCACCACGATAACTATAAAATATATTAATAGCTTAAGGTTGTTTTGGCTAGTGAACCTCTATGTTAACCCATAGTCACAACTCCTATCGGACCATATAATCGTGGGTTAGGGAGAATCACCCCAATCCCAAAATTTAAATCTTAATTCCAAACAACCAAAGGAATAGACCACAAAACTCAAAGCTTCTTATAATCTTCTCGAGCATGTTCCAAAGGTTTGGAATCAACTCTGACAAGGAAGAAAAGTTTCCCAAAAACTTATGAAGGATTAGAAATATTCAACATCCTATAAAAACAATCTAATAACAATTCCACAACCAAGTATATTCTCAAATGTTAGCCTCTCTCATAAACAATTATAAATCTAAAATAAATTAAATATTGAAAGTTAGGTATTTATGTCTAACTCTCTAGATTGGGTTGTTCCTCTAAGTGAGGAGCTAGCTTAGGTAGCTCCTATATTAGTGTGTGTGGTTGAGAGAATATCTCAACCAATTTTTCCAAGATAGACGCACTATCTTGAGACAAATTCCTCATATATTTAATAATAATGATAGTGAGGAATGCTTGAGGCTGAGGCCTTTTCCGCCATATCTATGTTTCTATGTTTTTGGTGTGTTTTCTATGTGTGTTAATTCTTTTTTTTTTGTGTTAATTCTTTGTTATTTTCAACTTGTGGTATTAGAGGCTAGTTGTGAAATTTGTGTTTGTTGTGATGGTTTGAGAGTTGTAGCTAAATGGAGGAGTTGTTTATTATTAAAAATGGTCTTAAGTTCCCAACATGCTAGAGAGAAGGAGATATAAGTCATAGAGAAAGTCACTACATGTTACGCAGTTTTTGAAAGTAGCTCGAATTCCAATGAATGGAATGCACGATTTAACTACTCTGAATGAATATTTCTTAGTAATTATAGCATCGAATTTTATTGATCATGAATGACCAATACAATTGGTACCGACATATTGACAACTGAACCATCTTGCAACCTACGGAAATTTAAATGAAGTGCTAGCTATGATTTGTTGGTGTAAGTACAACTATGAGGGTCTGAATGGATTGGCATGTACGCGTTGTGATTTGAGAGCTTAAGTGGAATCCAACAAAATAGTCTGCTCCGTTGAGTGCTCATTCTAGAGAAACCCTCAACTCGCATATGCTCGGTTGTGTTTGGTGTGCTTATGCGTGGTATCACACATATGAGTGGTCTCAGTGCCTAATTGTTGACAACATAAGTTTAGCAAAACAAAAGTTGATGAATTAGCAGTGGGAAGGAAAAGAGTAGATAGGTCAAAGTCTATATGCGTGGAAGGTCATGAGCGTGGAGATGGGAAGTGTGATTAGCGACATTAGAACTAATTTTTAATCTGTTATAAATCTTGCATAGATCCAAACCCAACCTCTATGTGTGATGAAGCAATTTCTATGTGTGGTGAATGAGTTTGAGATCAAATGGGGACAAACTTCAAATACCCATAATACATTGAAAGGTATGTTATTTTTATTGATTTTTGAAAACCCAATTTTGAGTGTCCATTGGTGAAGGCAGATCTACTCAAGCTGCAAGAGTAAGATTTGGCACAAGCCAGATTTGTAGTTCCCAAGTCGTGGCCTCAAGTAAAGAATAATCACGGTTATTCTTGTTTGAACATTGATTTCAGCTGAGGAGGAGCCAATTGCGAGGATGGAAGTGTTTGGGCTCTGAGCGAAGGAGCCCACATAATTTAATTTCTAACAGTGTGTAGAGATAATTTAATTTACGAAATCATTGAAGTATTCCTCTGGCATGAAATTTGTTCGCGGGTTATTAACCATCATGCTTCTGTGTATTTTTCTCTTTTTTATTGCATGTGTAAGATTGTTGTGGTTGAGTTGATACATATCCTTTTAAGACGTGTCAATCAAGCAATATTTTTTCTCTTATGGATTCAATGGGCGACTTTGAAGTGTCCAAAAGTACCAATCATTGTCATTCTGTTTTCATTTCTCCCTTAATGACCATGTCTATGACTTCATAGTTAGAGTGATTACCAACACTAACATAGCTGCAGAATGTCTCTCCCAGATATATTGCACCAAATGTTTGTGGAAATACCAAGAGATTTTGCATTTTTGTTGTTGATTTTAGAGGGAATTCGTGACCAGTTTCAAGGCATATGAGAAATTGCAGAGAAGTGAAGAAAATAAATCGACATAACTCTTCAAGAAATTTCTATATCCTCTCTCTAGATCCGTAAACGAAGTTGTTGGCACTCATAGTCTTTGAGCTCGAACCCACATTTCACTTATTGCAGACCAGGATCTGCTTTGATGGCTTCCTGACAGTGAAAATGTGTCTCATCATATCAAACATAATTATGAGGCTCAATCTACATGGTAATGAGTGAAACAAATCTTTCAATGGTTAAAGGTGCACGTTTTAAATGGAATTCTAAAATTTATTCACCTTTATTTAGTAGCTTTTAAATTGATATCATAAAGTGGCTTTATTTTAATAGGACCTTAAAAAAAGGATGCGTATTAAAGATTTGTTAATGGAGAGACAAAGAGTGGTGTGATAATGCAGCTTTTGTAATGGAGAGATAAGGAGTACTTGTAATTTTTTGCATGAGATAAAAAGTGCATTAAATTTTTTATTTTGGAGAGATAAGTTTTCTTTTTTTCGGTATATAGTGATAAGGTAAACTTATTTTATACATTTGGGATGAAGATTGTAATTATTTTTCTTATAAGAGTGATGTTTTTTTTTTTTTTAATTGGAGTGATAAGGTGTGAGATTTGAAAAATCATTTTGGTAGTTGATTTTTTGAAGTCATCCAAAGTGAAAAGTCTTGTAAGTCAAAGAGGGTAGATTTTCCTTTGAAGAATTTACTGTAAATATTCAAGGTCAATCAATTCCATTTCAAAGTCAAAGTCAAAATTAAAGTTGTAAATGAGAAGTCACACTGGAAAGTGAGCAAGTTCAAGTGAGGGTTAATGATAAGTAAAGGAGATATTGAAGTTAACTTTGGAGATAGAGCTTATCATTGCTTGAGAAGATGAAAGATGATCCACTCATGTAATTAATAAAAACATATCTTTTTGGTGGTGCTTGTGTCCTAGATCCACCGGAAATTGAATAAGGGGATCTTAGGTACACGAAGAGTGTGTTTATGATGGTGCATGCTTCATGATGTTTCTTATGATTTGTGTCTAGTGTTTTGACACATAAATGATTTAATTTAACACACAGATAAATTTCAATGCAAGAAAACGAAAACAAGCACAACACGTGTAACTAAGTAGCTGCAAGGAAGGATAATTAAACTCAACACATGCATTTACGCACCTACAACAAATAATCAAATTTTTCAACATCATCATTCTACCTCAACAAGAAGATACACTCAATACAATCAAGTTAATGAATCTAGAAACTCCACTGTTTCAAAGAAAAGTCTACATCAACATTCTTGCACATAAATTTAAGAACTTGTGATCTGAGTTGGATTATAAGGGTGCCTTCTCGATTGAACCCGACACCCAAGTTTTGAAATTAAGTCAAATTATGTCAAAGTTAATTCATTGTTTTAAGTGATTCATTAAAATCATTAAGCATTTTTGGGTGCATTTTCGACAGTGTTAGACGCCCTTATTTTTCCAATAAGCACAATCAAGTCAGTATGAAGTTCATCACATCAAGTGAGCCAGCGTGAAGTTCATTGCAGCAACAATCAAAGCAAGAAAGCAAGTTCAACTCTAACACAAGTAAATGTAATATTCAAGAAACAATCAAGCAAGTTTAAATCTACAGCAAGCAAGCTTGACTTCCAGTGAACTTGAAACAACAAAAACAAGTTTCACCAAGAAAGAGATCAATAAAATTCTGAAGCAAGCGAGCGTGCTAGACTCAATCAAGTGAGAAAGTTCAAGACAAGCGAACCTTAATTCAAGCGAGTGAGTTCATATGGCACAACGCATCCAGCTGCTACAAGTTCTACACAAGGTGATGTTATCAAGTGCTGAAGACATGGTAGAAATCAACAAAGCAACTCTTGCTGATATTTCATGGCATCTACAATAGAAAAATGAAACCATTGAGTTTCCTCAACTGGAGTCGCAACTAAAAATAAATGAGTTGCAAAAGAAGAGTGATGCTTCCAAGTCTTTGAACCATCCAAATGATAAGTCATTCATCCAAACAGCGTCAAGTGTCGAAGTTGTTCAAGCTCAACTTTCTTCCAAGCCAATCATCAAGCCATGGGAATAAATTGAAAGTAACATAAATGGATGAGGCTTAGGATATGTCAAAGATGATGCCAACTTGCATATCCTAGATTATTCAAAGACCATTAAGTTCATCAATGCAGGATTTCTTGAACAAATTACCTCAGCACGTTCTAAGAAAGTTGCAGAAAAAGAGAAATGCAAGCAACTCGAAGTTATAGTCAAACCGAAATGTCCTCATTATCAAAGAAACAGACATATGGAAGATCAGTGTTTTGATCTCCATCCTTGTCGCCATTGTGGAAATCCAAATCATTCATCAGATAAATTTTGAAACCAACAACAATCAACCAGATTAAAGATCAAATATGAATGGATTGATTCCTGGAAATGGTTGTTAACATTTAGAAGATTGTATAAGTTTTACAATAGAATTAACTCACACATATTGCAACCGAAAGTCAAAAGAATATTTTACTCTCATGCAGTTGAACATGGGAGTACACCAGTGCGACACTCCTGCAACTGAAGGGGGGAGTTCAGAATTAATTTCTAGATGATTGTCTCACCTTTCAGCTGACAAAGGGGGGGAAATGATATTGAAATTAAAGGTGGTTGTCAGACTAAAATTTTCGAAAACATAAACAAAATTAGCCAGTGGGCATATTCAGCAGCCAGTGAGTAGTTTCTGACAACTGCAGTGAGAAATTTTCAACCCAACAAAAGCAACAGTGAGTTGTTTTTGACATCATCAGCCAGTGGGTGTTCAAAAAAATTTGTCAGTGGAAAAAAGATGTTGATTTCACGCAAAGGATAGATGGATCCCTTTGCAGATTGGCACATGATGGAGTTTTCAATCGAAATTCAGAGATGAATCAGACATGAAGCTAACTCATGGTCTCTTCAGATTTTAGTTTTTCTAGCATCCAACTTTGGAGGTTTTTCAAGTAGTGCTTTTGAGGAGCAACAATTTTAGCATGAGAACTTGGAAGATGGTTCCTCGTTCTTATTTTTTATTTATCCTTGAGGGGGGGAATGCTAGCCTCTCTCATAAAAAAATATAATCCAAAATAAATTAAATAAATTAAATATTGAAAGTTAGGTATTTATGCCTAACTCTCTATATTGGGTTGTTCCTCTAAGTTCGGAGTTAGTTTAGTTAGCTCCTAGATTAGTGTGTGTGGTTGAGAGAATATCTCAACTAATTTGTCCGAGGTAGACGCACTATCTTGAGAAAACTTCCTCATCTATTTAATTGTATTATTACATTCTTTTAATAGTGGTAGTGAGGAATGCTGTGAGGCTAAGGCCTTTTCTGCCATATCTGTGTTTCTATGTTTTTGGTGTGTTTTCTGTGTGTGTTAATTCTTTCTTATTTTCAACATCAAAAAAGGAACATAGAGATGGAGAATAGCAAAATCCACAACTTCACCCAATTGAGTGAAGTTATTCTCACTGCTTTGGGCTACAAACTTCAAACTTCAAACTACAAAAATTAAAAATAGAGAAGCCAACAATATGGCTTTTATCTTCAGAAAAAAAGGTCCCATAAGTAGAGAAGAACCTTTAAATATTCTCATCAACTTATGGATATTGCTTCACTTAAACATACCTATCATATTTAACACAAGTAACATACTTTAAGGCATGCCTTCTATTTACAAATTTCTTTTCTAAAATAAATACAAACAAATAAATATCCATTAATCGTACATAATAAACCATGACTTTGGCTAATCATCACACACATACTCAACAATCTAGCATGTCGACATTCATGAAACAATAAAAAAAAATTTCATTTCATTAACAAAGAAATGTATACACTTATCTTATTTACTTAAGCTTGCTAGAAACTGAATAAGGGAGAGTCGCTTTCCAACTAACCATATGATGAACTACCTTAGAGTTTTATTACAACTAGCAACACACAAACTAAATTCAATACCCTAAGAGGAAGACTCACTCAAGGCTTGCCATGATTTAATTTGGGGGTAGATAACATGATGGCCAATCTTCTTGACATACATGAATCAATATAGTACCTTTCAACTATTGAAACAAGCCTAGTTAAAACTCGCAATATGGAAAACATGGTCTTGCATAAGACAAAGGAAGCCCTTCACTAATCTAGTAGTTTCTCAGTACTTTCCTTTTATCAATGCCATATGTTTTTAGTTAAGATAAATCATTCAATCAATTCTACTAACTCATTAGCTCAGACTGAAGGCTTCCACATTGATTTCCTTATTCAAAGCATTTAAATCCACAATTCCACATAGGATGGTTGTGACTCAAAAAGTTTCTATCTCCTTTTGTTTAAAGTCACAATCCTAGCACCCACATGGTTTTTGTTCTATTCTCATGAGTTTCTCTAGTTCACTTGCACACAATATTTTCTCTCTCACACAAACAACAACAGACACAATTTATCTCTACAAACCAATTTTTCTTGCACCATGCACATTGCCCAACATGAGAATTTTGGAGTCCCTACATGGTCAACTCATGAGTCTCTAGAATGGGAATGCAGCCCATAACTCTAGAGTCGTTGAGTACCACTCCCCATTACTTCCCATAATTTTTGATATATGGGTAGTTCAACTACTAATTCAGAAATCTAAACACATAATTTAGGGTAAAATAGGAAACTTCCTAGATCCCTCTTAAACCTTCCCCTCAGACATAAAGATTCATGTTGCCTGTTCTTTTCTTCAATTTTAGAAATATATTAAATAAAAATGCATATTTACATCAAATTAAATCTGTCAAAATATTTATGCTAGCCATTTCAACATTATTTGTCTTATTTACAAATTACAGAAATTTGGGGTTAAAAAGGTACATTACAATTACAACTTCTTTTATAGATGTTTATTTGTAGATCAGTTATTGAATTGTGTTCTAGTGAATATGGAATAATCCTTTTTGTAGAATTATAATTCCTCGTGTCATAGTTTAGAGGATAATGTTGTGGGGTTTTTTGAATTATTCTTGTTCTTTCCCAATCATTAAATCCCATTGAAATTGTCTACTGGGACACATAATCTAGAGGAATGAACTGGCCCAAATAGCGGAGAGCCTAATTCAGCCTCTCTTTTGGGTTGAGTCCCTTGAACCACTTGGTCGTGCATTTTTGTCCACCAACCCCTCTTTCTTATCTTCGATCTCCTCTTCTCTCTGTCATTTTCCCCTTTATCCTTGTTTCCTTGATATTTTTTGTGGAACAACCAATGCTACCTTTTTCACATATGAAAGAGTTAAATTAGACTAAAATATTGTGGGAAAAAATGTATTCTATATATATATATATATATATATATATATATATATATTGTATTATTTATATATGCTACATTTTAGCTATTGCATTTATATTCGAATTATTTTTCACCAATTCTTTTAAATTTTATTATGCACTTATCTTGTTATAGATATCATTTCAACTATATATTAATTTAGAAACTCTATTAATGATCACGAGAAAAAGGACCGAAAAAAAAAAAAAACATGAGAAGAAAAACAAGTAGTTGCAGACTTTGATAACAAAATAAAAACAATAATCACCTAGATCAAATACTGTTATTCATAAATATTGAATCATTATGAATGGAAAGAATTGAAACTATAACCTAGTCAATCATTTTCTACAACTAGATTTCATATTTATCTTGTTACATGGAATTCTTCTTTTTTGCTCACATTAAGAGATAAATCATATTTGTAACTTGGGCAATATAAATTGTGGTTCTCTCTTGGAAAAAGGTGGGAGTATTATTCATTTTTTTCTGTTTCTTCTAATTGAAGATTGACCATGTCAAGGAATCTTGGCATACATGTCTTGGGCTTTACAGTCACTCCACAGCCAACGTTAACTCTACATTGGTCGTGTGTCAACTATAAACGTTTAGGGTGGCTAACGAAAAAATTCCACACACTATTTTTACACTGACAGACACATCACTTTCTTCTCCCACTTTTCTCTCCTATTTGATGCCTCCTCGCCTCTCCTCTTTTTCATTGATCTAATGCATATCGCCCTCTCTCTATCGATGTCTCCATAAATTCCTCACGTAAATTGTTCCAATTGAATTGAATTTTTATCTTTGTTTGTGTTATTTAAAAAAATAGGAAGTGAAGAGAGATGACAATTATTACGCCTCTGTTGACGATTGCAGCTGCAGTTGTAGCAATTGAAGCTTTGAAAGCATTCAATTCCCATAGCCCTCCATCAAAAAAAACAACATCAGATGTGAATGATTATCATGTAATTATATATTACTCTCAACCAATTGTAAAAGAAATGGAGCAACAAATGCAAGTCATTAGGAAAACATTGAAGGTGGCATAGGACATGTAGAAAACATATGCGGATCAACATAAAGGTGCATAAGGAGTTCCAATTTGGGGAAAATGTTTATTTGAGAGTTAAACCAAAGAAAATTTCCTTGAATATTGGGTCATGTGCCAAGTTGGCACCACAGTTATATGAACCTTTTGAGATACTTGAAAGGATTGGGTTGATGGCCTATAGATTAACCTTACCTCCATTTATAAAGGTCCATTTTTTTTTCCATGTTTCCTTGCTTAAAAAACATGTATATGAAATTAATCATGTTATAGGTGGAACCAGAGGGAGAGTTCCAACTATAACCTCTATACATCACGAATGGAGACAAATCACGCTCTGTAACCAAGTAATAGAGAAAGTAAAAGTGTAGTGGAGGCACTTTGGGTTGAAAGAAGCCACATGGGAAATGGCAGGCCAAATTAGGGAAACATATCCTTTCCAATTTGCTGAGTAGAGAAAATTGTATATACATTGTAAATGTTGTACAAATCTGTATCTATAAAGATCCATATCAGTTGTGTTTGTTTTTTCTATGGTTATTGAACATCAATGATGGTCTTCACACTCAAGTGGGAGGGGACTGTGACATACTCTTGTTAACACTTCTCTTTTATATAATTTTAATTATTTTAAATCGCCAAGAGAGGAACAAAAATTTCATTGCTTAAGGAAGGAGTTTGCTTGATGAAGTTTTTTTTTTTTAAATATCAGTCCTAGTAAGATGAAAATAATTAAATGTGTTCATTGGGAATTAAATTTTACTAAAAGAAGAAGGATTGGTCCAAGTGTCCTTAAGCTCAAACAACAAGCAAAGAAAGGACAAAATTTTAGGAGCAGCATGGGCTACGCTGTCAGGTCATGGATTGTTGTGAAAATCATGGAAGGAGAGGGAATTTAGTTTGTTTTGGAAAGGAAGGAGAAAATTTATTCATCAATTCTCATACATGTTTTTTTTTTCTCACGCACGTGCAGGAGGCACTGACAGAGGAAACAATATTAAGAATTGTTGTGTAAGCGAACAGTGCTAAGAGGGGGATAAACTGATCTCTAACCTTCCTTCAAATCCTGGAAATGGGGCATCGGCTGAACCCTCTGAGGGAGGCTTGCTAGGTGATTTATTTTAGAGAGTGTGACTTTCCTATAAGGATGAATAACCCACTAGAATATTTTGGATTGACGAACTTATTAGATTTGAGAAGAGTCACTCAGGTGCTGGTGAGGGTTGAAGAACCACTAGGAGTCGCCTTGGTGCTGATGCTTTTGTGTTTGAATCAATGATGAACCACTTGGAGAATTTATTTCTTTACCCATTATATATTAACCCCTAAAGAACCTTCCTTATATTGGAATCTCATCTCCTAAAAGTGAGATATATTTATGTGTCTTTGTGAAATGTTGGCATGACTATGATTATGTATGAATGTGATTGACAAGTGTGTAGCTAGTGCATAAAGGAAGTTTGGCTCGATGGAATTTTGTTTTATCTATTTTTGTTGGTTAAAATCCTCAGAATAAACCCACCTCAAGCTTTGGAATCTGGAACAGGGGTGACAATTGAAAATAAGCCTTGGTTGCAGTTGTATATGGTTGGGTGGAGATTTGTAGTCTTGATCTCAATTTCTAGACATTCCAAATCATAAGATAAATGAATGTTCTAGATCTCGGAACTTAAATTTATGCAATATATTCAATATGTTAGATTTAGGTCTGTAGTGATGTTTATTTGATGACCAACTATGTGGTTTATGCCTGGAAAATGAATTGGCTTTACTGTTATGACTATAAGCATGTTATAATGTTAATATTGTGCTTGAATGTATGGTTATTCCTGTAATTTGAACTAGGAAGGAGAGTCCTTGTTTATATGTGTAATGTTTATCTCCTCATATCCTTCTTAGGTATTTTATGATTTATGGTTGCTTTATAAGTTTTTTTATGCTTAATTAATTGTTCCTCGAAAGAGACCTGTAGGTCTATGGAAAAATATTGACCTGTTTCCTATAAATCATTAAGATTCAAAAAGACCATACAATGCTAAGAGGCTGAATGGACAAGTCCCGATACTATGTCTTACGTTTCGGCTATTGAGAACACAAGAAGAGCAACCATGTAGAAAGCTTAGGAGAAATAACACCAACACATGCCTCATGCAACCTTAATGGAAATAGACGAGTTTTAGCATAATTCCAAGTGATTATGAAGACACCACAACTGAGCCATAGTGGAGTCCCTTCATGAATGACATATAATATGAGACAGTAAGTTGTATATTTACTTAAGCTTGCTAGAAACTGAAGAAGGGAGAGTCACTTTACACCTAACCATACGATCAACTACACTATAGTTTTTCTTACAACTAGCAACCCACAAACCAAATTCAATACCTTAAGAGGAAGACTCACTCAAGGCTTACGAAGATTCAATTGGAGGTAGATAACATGAAGGTCACTCCTCTTCACATACATGAATCAATATACTTCCTTTCAAAAATTGAAACAAACCTAGTTAGCACTCACAATATGGAAAACATGGTCTTCTAGAGGACAATGAGAGTCCTTCATTGATCCAATAGTTGATCAGTACTTTCCTTTTATCAATTCCATATGTGTTTAGTTAAGATAAATCATTCAATCAATTATCCTAACTCTCTAGCTTAGATTGAAGGCTTCCACATTGATTTCCTTATTCAAAGGCATTAGGGGAATTTTGAGGTCTAAAATGGGCCTCCTAAGGAAATTATAAAATAATAGTGGAAAAAATCAAATAAGATTTGATGACAACATCAAATTTTAGAGGGAAAAATGAAAAAACTACTTTCTTTCTGGTACCAACCCATCTCCAAGTTTTTACTCAATTTTGACGGGAGTACTCATTGGATGAGAATTTAATTCCTCATCCAAAGAATTTTTACATGTTACATACTTTTGATGGGTCATACTACATGAAAATGAAATACATAAAAAACGTGATTGTAATCACGTTTTTATATCTCACATTTCATCTCTTTATGAGACTATTGAAAGTATACATATGAAATCCTCCTTGGATGAGGAATTAAATTTTTCATCCAACGAGTACTCCCACTCAAAATTTGAGTAAAAATTGTGGGAGATAAGTTGAAAATACGTGTTGAAAAAGTAGTTTTATTATTTTATTATTTTTTAATATTTTTACCCATTTATTTAAAAAATGGTAAATCATCCCCCATGGTATACATCATCATCTTGAATCCTATTGGTTGCTATAAAGTTTATTTTTGTTGTACATTTTTCTTAGGAGGCCCATTTTAGACCTCAAAATTCCCTTAATGGAGAGACACTTCCACCTAACCATACGATCAACTACACTACAGTTTTTCTTACAACTAGCGACCCACAAACCAAATTCAATACCTTAAGAGGAAGACTCACTCAAGGCTTACGAATATTCAATTGGAGGTAGATAACATGAAGGTCGCTCTTCTTGACATACATGAATCAATATACTGCCTTTCAAAAATTGAAACAAACCTAGTTAACACTCACAATATGGAAAACATGGTCTTTTAGAGGACAAAGAGAGTCCTTCATTGATCCAGTAGTTGCTCAGTATTTTCCTTTTATCAATTCCATATGTGTTTAGTTAAGATAAATCATTCAATCAATTATCCTAACTCTCTAGCTTAGACTGAAGGCTTCCACATTGATTTCCTTATTCAAAGAAGTTAAACCCACAACTCCACATAGGACTGTTGTGACTGAAAAAGTTTCTATCTCCTTTTGTTTAGAGTCACAATCCTAGCACCCACGTGGTTTTTGTTACATTCTCTCGGGTTTTTCTAGTTCACTTGCAAATGCTTTTCTATCTCTCTCATAGACAACAACATACACCATTTCTCTCTACATACCAATGTTTCTTGCACCATGCACGTTTCCCAACATGAGGTTTATGGAGTCCGTCCTTAGGCTGCATGGTCAACTCAGAAGACTCTAGAATGGGAATGTAACCCATAAATTTGGAGTATTTGAGTACCACTCCCCATTCCTTCCCATAATTATTGGTAGAGGGGTAGTTCAACTACTAAGTCAGAAATATAAAAAATTAATTTAGGGTAAAATAGGAAACTTCCTAGATCCCCCTTAAAGCTTGCCCTCTGGCATCAAGATTCATGTTGGTTGCTCTCTTCTTCAATTTCAGTAATATATTAAATAAAATTGCATATTTACATCAAATTAAATTTGTCAAAATATTTATGCTAGTCATTCCAACAGTATTTGTCTTATTTACAAATTACAAAACTTTGGGGTTAAAAAGGTATGTTACAATTACAACTTCTTTTGTAGATGTTTATTTGTAGATTGGTTATTGAATTGTGTTTTAGTGAATATGGAATAATATTTTTTGTTTAATTATAATTCCCCGTGTCATAGTTCACAACATAATGTTGTGGGGTTTTTTCTATTATTCAAGTTCTTTCCCAATCATTAAATCCCATTAAATTGGCTACTCAGACACATAATCTAGAGGAATCAACTATCCCAAATAGGAGAGAGCCTAATTGGGTCTCTCTTTTGGGTTGAGTCCCTTGAACCACTTGGTGAACATCAATTTTTTTTGGGAATTTTCTACATTCGTTAAAAATAATTATGATGGTTTTTATGCAATTGTCAAATCCCTTGTGTGATAGGGCCAAATCCATTATTCTTAATTATTTTAAAATAATAAAATAATCTATTAAAATAAAATTAATAAAGGAAAATGTTACGTTTTATTACATCTGTTTTGCTTAATATACTTTAGTTTTTAAAATAGTGCTTAGTATACTTTAACAAAACGGGTATATGAACTTTTTATAGGTTATTCTTTTTCGAGTTGTCTCATTCTATTTTGAGTTATTTCTAATGAGATTTTTTGGACCTAATTTACTACCTACAACATGGGAAAGATAAAAACAATCTTGAACCTTCCTCATCATACTTCTTATCTAAAGCATTAACCACTACCTTCTTCTTCTTTTTTCATTATTTTGTGGTCATAGCCTAACATTTTAATGACCCTCTTTTGCTACTCTACGGAGGATAACCTTTGTTCCAAGAAATAATAAGTTGTGATGGTTTATCTTAATATTTAAAATGATGCCTCATCAAATAAGGTTACCAAATATCAATTTCATGAAGAATAATCAACATTTCCTTCTCATAGATGTTTTCTCCTAAGTTTCTAACCCACAACTTCTTACTATTGAGTACCAATGGGTGTCCTTCATGCATTAACAAAAGCCAATAGGGATCATATTTCTTTTAGAGTGTAATTTTTTTTAAAAGCCATGTTTAATCTCCAATTGGACCACAAACATACTTACACATATCTCTTATACTTGATCAACTGAATGAGCAGTGTGTCTTTGTTAATAGTATCTTTTAATCACAAATGTCATAATAGAGAAAGATTTTAAGGACTACATTTTTTCTATCCACTAATTTTCCATGCTCTTTTTCAAAAGAAAATTTGTTACTTTCTATTTTTTTTTTCTTGATGATTCATTTAAATTCTATAAGATACAATTATTTAACCTCGCCAAAATTTTAAAGAAATAATATAAAATCCCTAAAATTTGAATATTTTAAAAATATATTACCAAGAAATTTATAGTTTTCATATAAGCCCATAATAACTTAATATTGGGAAAGGTGTAGTTTGAATAAATACAATTTCAATATCCCATGTACCAGTCTTAATATACTACCTATAACATGGGAAAGATAATGTCAGACCAAGAGGTAACTCTGCAAAACTGAAGATGCATTAGATGGAGATTTTGTGTGTACTTATACATGGAGGTGAGACTATTGGGATTCACTTCCCAATGTTTCTTGGCCTTCCTTATTTATTAAATTACAATAAAATACAATCTTACCCAATCCCTTAGGATTAGGTGTCAAATTTCCCCCCTTTAATCTGAAGGGATGTTGGTGAGTCCAAGCATCGTTTTGAACTTTTCAAACTTTTCTCTTCCAAGTGCTTTGGTGAAGATCTCTGCGATTTGCTCATTTGTGGAACAATGACGTAGATGGATAGTTTTGGCCTCAACACGATGTCGAATTAGATGGTATTTTGTATTAATGTGCTTTGTTCAATCATGGAACTTTTGGTTCTTGGCCAAATTTATTACATAATTATTGTCGATTATGAGTGGTGTTGAATGCATTTGTTTCATTTGAAAATATTCTAAGATTTTCCTAAGCCACACAATATTCTAGGATTTTCGTGCGTTACATCTTCTATCAACGTCATCGATTTCGAAGGGCCTTCCAACGTCTAACTTCAGAGTCTGATTCGGGCGGATCATATTCAAATCGAGAGCTCGGCACAAGTTTGAAAAGCAATGGCGACTAAGCGTATAATGAAGGAGCTTCACGAATTTCAGAAGAATATGCCGTCATTCTGTAGCAGCGTCGGACCCGTAGGAGATGATATCTATCATTGGCAGGCAGATATTATGGGGCCTCCTGACAGCGTATTTAGCGGGGGAGTTTTCAGTATAGACATCCAAATTCCTCGAGATTACCCCTTCAAGCCTCCCAAGGTTACTTTTCAGACAAAGGTTTATCATCCAAACGTTAAGTCTAACGGCAACGTCTGCCTTGAAAGTTTGAGGGACAAATGGTGCCCTGCACAGACAATTTCCAAGCTATTGTTGTTGATATTTTCTCTTCTAACAGTCCCAAACACTGAAGATCCACTTGACCCTGAAATTGCGGAGATATACAATAATGATAGACGTCGTTACGAGGACACAGCGAAGACGTGGACTAAAAAATATGCGAGGAAGTGAATGCCAGTTTTCGTTTTATGCTTTATTTTTTTCTTTTTTAGTTGGGACTTGGGAAATTTCATTAGATTTGACTATATGTGTTTTTTTAAGCATGTTTTTTTAATAAGTTAAGGTATTAGATTATTGAATTATCCCAAAGTCTACTATAACTTAAGCATCTTCATGATAAATTGATAAATTAAGGGGTTTGGGCATATGTGATTTATCAGCAAATATATTGAGTGAAGTTAATCTATGCGATTAAGTATTACCAATTCTCATGTTTTCACCTTCTTCATTGCTAAAAAAAGAAAAAGAAAAAAAATATGATATTTCTTTAGTAGAAGTGATAGAAAAAGTGCATTTCTTAGATGCTTGACTTTTAGATTGATATGTTGAAAGATTTGGTCATATATATGAAAGAAATCTTTTAAAAAAAATATGAGCTCAATTACCATTTTTAAACAAAAAAATGGAAAATAGTTTCATATTTAAATATTACATCATAATACATGTATGTCACATCATCATAAGAATTATTAAAGAAATAAAATAAAATCAGAGATCATAAGATAGTCTTCCCATTATAATCTAGACAAAACAATAAATTTTCATAATTATTCATTTTATAATTCTTCCTCATTTGATATCTCATTATTTAGGAGTTTGTTGTAATTTTTTTTTTTAATAGTAGAGCTAAGTTTTATAGTAAATTAATTAATTGAAGTATTCTTTTTTCTTTATATTCAAGAATTATGATGATAATGATGATTTATTTATATAAATGTATAAACACAATATGTATCACCTTATTCGATCAACATCTTGTTGCCCATTGGTTTTATATATCTTTTTCTTTAAATTATAGAAATATTTATTTTGCGTTACAATGAAAATAATATTGATATACAAAGATAAAATTTTGGATTGTATGATGTATGCACCGTTATATATGTATGCTTCAGCTAATGATGATTTTATTTTGTTGAAATATTATGGAAGAAGCAAGTATTGATGGGAAAAACCAGTTAACTAGAATCAATCTACCATATTTTCATATTTACCATAAACAAGTTCATGTATGTAAATTTCATTATAAAATACTAAATTTAAATTTCTAGAATCCTTCTTGAAGTATGCAATGACAACTAATATAGCAAGCAATGACAAATCAGAAGTTGTTTGGGACTAACACACCTCCTTTCTAACTTTCCTCCATACACCTTTCTAACTTCCTCCATTGTTTTGGGTTTGTACCTCTATCACAAGAGACTTGACATGAAAACATAATCCATCCTGTCAATAAATAATTATTAAATTAATTTTCTATTATGTGTGGCAAACTAGAGGGACAAGTAAAATATATATTAAATGTTATTTATAATTATAAATGAAAGTAAACCATTCATGTATCATTATAAAATATATTTGAAAATGAATCTATTAAAGTGTTGCAAATGAATTTATCTTGCAAACATGATTCCCAGGTACATGGTTTTAGTCACTCTTCCTATGTTGTCCACAGTATCGCATTTCATAAAGCTAATAAATGGGCATGGGATTTTCCATTAAAAAATTTCTTTTAGTGAGTATTAATAAATCTATTATGACCTCAATTTTCTAAATTAGGAATTTTGAAGATATACCATATTTATGATTTATGTGTTGCTAGTTTATGTTTATACATGTTTCTTTCTTGTATATTGTTATCCCTTTCATTTTTAATCAAAATAGTGGTAATAGAGATATGGTTAATACATATCCTTCAAGGGGAGTGATCTAATTTCAATGCTAAAAAAATGAAATGTTCCATTACACTACTACCATAGGACTATTTTTGGAGGTGAAAGAGAGTGTTGTCTATAGCCAAGGAGTTGAGCAACATGAAGTGAGGATTAGGTGTGAGAGTGTGCTAAGGGAAGAGAATGGATGCATAAGAGCTACAAAAAAAATAAAAAAATGCTACTTTGGGGATGGAAAATTTTAAACTACATGTAAATTGGCATATGATTGTAATACATGGTGAGGCATATGATCATAAAAAATTCTACAGTGATTAAGAGGAGGAAGGTTTGGGGAAATGGTGCATGTACGTTTTCTTTATTGAAGTGATATTGTTAGGTAAGCTTGATTTGATCATAGAGCTTTTTAAGTTTAGATTATAGTCAAGATTTTCAGGTGCATGCCTCTACTAAACCTAATATGTTTCCCATAGTGTGTCATGTAATAAGGAATATAAATGGGTCGGGGATCCTTTGTTGTAAGGTGTATTTTTCTCCAAGAGTAATAACTTGAGTGCAAAATGGTTAATAACATGCAATTTCGTGTGGGTCTCTCGTCCCACAAAAGGGGGCTTCTTTAAGGCATACTATGTAAATATGATATCTGGAAAATAATGATAATCACAATCATGCTTTGAACTGAAAATATACAACCTAACATCCACATATTTGTATCTCTCTCAATAATGTGATAATGGATGGATAGTTTTACCCATCATGTTGTATCTTTGTAGACAATTCTATGCTGGGGAATTGTGACTAAGAATCTAAGTGAGGGTTTAATTAAATTGGATGACAACTGCATTAAACCTTTAAATATTTCTGAGAAGTTCAAAGGGCCAATTTTCATTCATAATAGCATAAATATTTTAGTTGAGTTTGAAAGTGGAAATTAAGAAGATATGTGATAATTGAAAATCCATACTGAATATTTTATTAATCAAATATAGTTGATGCATGTAGAATAATTCTACGGCCAAATAATATATGTTAAAAAGATGACATAAGGCAACAATTAAAATATGTAGAGGAGAGTTAAAAAAACATGGAAAAACGACCCAAAAACAAAAAGTGTGTATTCCATAACGCATTTGTTTTTTTTCTCAAGGTCAAATTTCACCTTTTTATAAAATTATGCTAAAAACGAAATTGTTTCTTGAAAATTTGATTGAAAAAAAGCCCTTAAAACAAAACGAGAGTTGATGCTGGAATAACAAAAAAAAAAACATTGTGTCACACTTTTGACACATTGTAACAATGTAATTAAAGACAACATATTAGGACATTGAAAAATCGTAAAATTCTAAATTTTTTGATAGATGATGTTAAATATAAACAAAATCATGTTTGAAGGGCTTATCATTTCGAACAATTTTTATCCATGTTGTTAAACATAAACTATCTTGATTCTAAACAACCCTAAAATTGTAATTATTTTCAACCATAACATTAAAGATAAAATTTCGTAGCGCATAAAAACCTTAATCACAAGTTGTAAATCTCAAGTTTTTAAATCTTAAGTTTTCCAGATACTTGAAACATGAAATTATGGAGAAATTATATGACTGAAACAATTTTTTAAAATGAACAAGTAAATGAAAAATTTATTATTCATATATTTGTTTGTTTATATATAAAAACATATTTTTAATTTTTTTAATTGTCTTTCTATATTTTAAATTATAATTTTTTTAGTTTTAAGAAAATTAAAAATTAAAAATTAAAATCTTCTTATATAAAAACGTTTATATTTTAAAACATATTTTAAATTTTTTTAAATTGTTTTCTTATATTTTAAATAATAATTGTTTTAATTAAAAAAATTAAAAAATTAAAAAATAATTTTTTTATATTTGTTTGCTTATTTTCTAAAACATATTTTTTAATTTGTTTTTATTTATTTTTTATATTTTAAAATTTTAATTGAATAGTTTTTTTTTTTTTTTAATATTAAATAATACAATTTTTTTTATTATAATAGTTTTTGTTTAAAAGAAAAAATTAATTTTTTTATATAGTTTGTGTTTGAAAAAAATAAAATAAAAATAAAAATTATTTTCCCACCCGCCCGGGCCCGGAGGCAGGCTGAGCAGCCCTAGATGGTGCTGCCCAGCCAGGGGCTGGTGGCCGACCAGGCGGCACCATCGAGGGCTACCCAGCCTGCCTCCAGCCCCTTGCTGGGAAAAGGGCGATTTTGAGAATCGTCCTCCACCAAGCAAGGAGTCGAAGGTAGGCTGGGCGGCCCTCGACAACGCCCTCGGCCAGCATCCGGCCCTCGGCTAGGCGGAGGGCGATTCTCGGCCTCTGGCCCCCGACTGGGCGGAGGGAAATTTCAATAATCACGCTTAGCCCAGCCGAGGGCCAGAGTCAGGTTGGGTAGCCCTCGACGTAGCTGTTAGGCCTGCCTCTGGCCCCCAACTGGGTGGAGGGCGATTCCCAGAATCGCCCTCGTCTGGGTGGAGGTAGGCCGAGCGGTGCCTTCAAGGGCTGCCCAGCCTGCCTCCGACCCGTGGCTAGGTGGAGGACGATTCTCGGAACCACCCTCCGCCCAGCCGGTGGCCGGAGGTAGGCTGGGTAACCCTCGACGATGTCACCCCGCTGGCCTCTGGCCCATGGCTAGGCGAAGGGTGATTCCGAGAATCTACCTCTGCCCAGTCGAGGGTCGGAGGCCGATCGACTGGTGTTATCGAGGGCTGCCCAGCCTGCCTTCAGCCCCCGGCTAGGTGGAGGGCGATTACGAGAATCGCTCTCTGCCTAGCTGGGGGTCGAAGACAGGCTGGGCAGCCCTCGACGGCGTCGCTGGGCCTGCATCCCGCCCCCGGTTGGGTAGAGGGAGATTCCGAGAATCACCCCCTACTGGGCGGAGGGTGATTTTGAGAATCACCCCTGGATGGGCGGAGAGTGATTCGGATGGTGATTCCAAGAATCACCCCCGGCTGGGCGGAGGGCGATTCCGAGAATCACCCTTGGCTGGGCGGAGGGTGATTCTGAGAATCACCCTCCACCCATCCGAGGGTAATTCTCAAAATCATCGTCTGCCCATTCGGGGGCCGAATGCAGGCTAGGCATCCATTGATGGCACCACCCAGCCGGCCTCCGGCCCTCGGCTGGGCAGAGGGCGATTCTTGAAATCACCCTCCGCCAAGCCGGGGGTCGGAGGACGACCAAGCGGCACCGTTGAGGGCAGCTCTACCTACCTCTAGCCCCCCCTGGGCAGAGGTTAATTTCGATAATCACCCTTTGCCTAGCCAGGGGCTTGAGACAGGTTGGGAAGCCCTTGACGGAGCCGCCCGGCCTGCCTCCAGCTCCCGGCTGTGTGGAGGGTGATTATGAGAATCACCCCCACCTGGGCGATTCACAGAATCACCCTTTGCCCAGCTAGGGGCTGGAGGCAGGCCGTGTGGCATTGTCGAGGGTTGCCCAGCCTACCTCCAGCCCGCGGCTGGGTGTAGGATGATTCTCAGAATCACCCTCCACCCAGTTCGGGGCTGGAGGTAGGCTAGGCAGCCCTCAACGGTGCCACATGGCTGGCCTTCGGCCCCCTTCCGGGCGGAGGGTGATTCCAAGAATCTCCCTTTGCCCAGCCGGGAGTCGAAGGCCGGCCGAGTGGCGTCGTTAAGGGCTTCCTAGCCTGCCTCCACCGAACTGGGGGCTAGAGGTAGGCTAGGCAGCCGTCGACGGTGCTGCCCAACCTGCCTCTAGCCCCCGGTTGGGTGGAGGGTGATTCTCGGAATCACCCTCTGCCTAGTTGGGGGAAATTCTCAGAATCGCCTCCACCCAGCTGGGGGTGATTCTTGGAATTTCCCTCCACCTAGCCGGGGGTGATTCTCGGAATCACCCTCTGCCCTACCAGGGGTTGGAGGCAGGCCGGGCGGCTGGGTGGAGGGCTACCCAACCTACCTTCGACCCATGGCTGGGTGGAGAGCGATTCTCAGAATCGTCCTTCACCCAGCTGGGGGCTGGAGACAGGCCGGGAAGCCCTCAACGGTGCCGCTCGGCCGGCCTCCTGCCCCCGACCAAGCAGAGGGTGATTATGAGAATCTCCCTCCACCCATCTGGGGGCCAGAGGTCGGCTGGCTGGCACCGTCGAGGGCTGCCCAACCTGCCTCCAGCCCCTGGCTGGGTGGAGGGTGATTCCGAGAATCGCCCTCTACCCAGTTGGAGGCCGGAGGTAGGCTGGGCATCCCTCGATGGCGCCACCCGGCTGGGCAGAGGGCGATTCTGAGAATCGCTCCTAGTTGGCCCTGGCTGGGTGGAGGGAGATTCTGTGAATCACCCACGGTTGGGTGTACGGCGATTCCAAGAATTGTCCCCGGCTGGGAGGAGGCGGGCTAGGTGGCGCTGTCGAGGGCTGCCCAGCGTGCATCCGCCCTCGGGCTGGGCGGAGTGCGATTCTCGAAATTTCCCTCCACCCAGCTGGGGGCCGGAGGCAGGCCAAGTGGTGCCATCAAATGAAGGAGATTGCACTATTACATTTGGCGGAAATTCTGACACTTGCTTCTGACACTTTTGACCAAATGTCGAAAATTTCCCCAAATTTTTTCAACTTTTTCAAATCCTGCCCGAAACCATCACTATACCAACGTTTAGAGGCAAGTGTTGCAATACTGACACTTAGAGGCAAGTGTCGGTCTTGCGACATTTTCAAAATAGCGTCGTAATTGCGACAGATTTTTGAAGTATATCATTATTGCAACATTACAGAGACAAGGTGTCGCTATTGCGACGTTTAGAGGAAGGTGTCGCTATTGCGATGTTTAGAAGAATGCGTCACTATTGTGACATTTGGTGGCAAAGTGTCGCTCTTGCGACAGTTGGTGCCGAAGTGTCGCTCTTGCGACGGTTAGGCAATATGTCGCTCTTCCAACGGTTGGTGGCAAAGTGTCGCTCTTGTGACGGTTGGTGGAAATGTGTCTCTCTGGTGATGGTTGGTGGCAGAGTGTCACTCTTGCGACGGTTGGACGGAATTCATTCCTGTAGTTGTGGTGATTAAATCCCATGCGTAAAGAACAAGTGAAGAAATGATGTGGTGGAGGTTAACTCGAGTTGTTGACAAACAAAGGCGTAGAACTGTGAACAAAAGAGGCGAAACCAACAAGCGGAACCTTGATTAGAAAATGGTGGAAGCGGTTTCGAAATAAAAAACCAGAAATATCGCGTGGGTAAGTAGGCTATAAGCATATTTCAAAATAAAAACGCGATATGGGCCTATGATGGACACATGGCCATAAGTGTTTTACGAAAACCGTTTATATCACACGATGTTGGGAAATTAAACCTCATGCAATAAATTAACGCGATATTAGTTTACATTCGTTGGATTACTCAACCCTACGCGGTAAGATGTCCGCCGTTGGATGCGAGTGGCTTGTTAATGGAGGTGGGCCATATGTAATGTGGGTTCCACGGAATGTTTGAATGGTCGAATGTTAAGTCCACATAGGCAGAGTTATAATTTG
The DNA here is from genome assembly GCA_034641835.2 of Pinus albicaulis. NCBI lineage: Eukaryota > Viridiplantae > Streptophyta > Pinopsida > Pinales > Pinaceae > Pinus > Pinus albicaulis. The sequence goes on along the minus strand of MU968411.1, from coordinate 16,390,277 downwards.
GGTTTTAATCCAAGAGCGATATATATATATATATATATATATATATATATATATATATAGATATGCTATGTCGGATGTGAGGTTTTAAAAGCCGCGATTGTGATTATATTTGGATTAAAAAAATGTCAAGGTTGAACTTAAGTAAAGTGGCGAGTGCGAGAACCTAAGGCAACCATTGAGTTATGATTCGAACTTTTGATCATGAATTGTCCCATAATTGAAATGTGGACCGGATATTAATTTATGTTGGCGCTAACATTTAAATTAATGTCGCGGAGGTTCCATGTAATGTTTGTTGATATACAATGGTAAGTTCATGCGAGTGTAAATTAAAAGAGAAACCTTGGATACAGGACCTATTTGGGCTTTAATAGAAGGGCATTTATAGGTGTAAATGAGTTATATTATGTTTTGAACCATATATGTAAGCTCTGAATCGAGAATTGAAATTATGGGTTGGTTCGTGTTATAACCAGTAAAAAGAGAAAGGGCTTCTGAAGGGAGTATTGAAATTGTCAGCTTTATGTTAAACTGGAATTAGAATATTCATTCAATTTATTATAAAATGGGCTATCGCAAGGGTGTCTGGTGGGATAATCTCACATTCACCGGGCGTATAAGCGATATTGGTGTTTATATACGAGTTGAGGTTTTACATGTTTCGATTACGAGCCCAAGGCTATGCACACTCATACAATCAATTGGGACTCAGCGCATGCGCTCAGCCCCACCCCTCATGACTTGGATTTGGTTGTGGTTTAGCTTGTGGTTCTTCACCTCAGTCCTGTGGTGATTAGTGTAGGTGCTGAGCTAGGCGCTCGACGGAGTAAAAAGCCCACAATTTTATTAAAAATATAAACAATTTGTAAAAATCCCACAATTTTATTAAAAATATAAACAATTTGTAAAAAGCCCACATTTTTATTAAAATATAAATAATTTTATATTAAATATAAAATTGATATACACTTTTTTATTGGGAGTAAAAATCCCACAATTTTATTAAAAATATAAACAATTTGTAAAAATCCCACAATTTGTAAAAAGCCCACAATTTTGTAAAAAGTCCACAATTTGTAAAAAGCCCACAATTTGTAAAAAGCCCACTTTTATTTTCTTTTTGCTTATTGAGCTCCCATTGAGTTCAACACGTCTTGGATTTTCTACACCATTGAGAGAGATAATTGCTAAATATAATTATTATTTTCTTTATAGGATAACTTGCATCAATGGAAGAAAACATTAGAGGTGGAAAAAAAATTCAAAAGAGTGAAAGGGGTGATGGTAGAGTTTATTTCCCTTGCAAAAAATGTTGTATGAGAAATAATGTTAGAGTTTTAATAGCAACAGCAACAATGCATTGTAGGAAATATGGGCACATTGATGGTGGATCAAATGACTATTGTCCTGTGGTAATTAATTATCTTTCTTCATTATCTATCTTCATTTTGATTATATCGTAAAATTTTATATTATTTTAATATTTTTTATATGCGCACTAATGTTTAATGATTAATGTTTGTAATTTTCATAAAGGCACAGTTGCCCCCCAAATTTTTGCAGATGATCAACCAACTTTCGCAGCTAAATAGTAGTGGATTAGATGATGTTGCACCAGTACAAGAGAATATTGCAGCAAATATTAGTATTGGAAATGATGTTGTACAAGGTGAAGAACATGAAGCGAATGATGAAGGTAATTTTAATGATCCCATGGAGGTAGAACATGATGACAGTAATGAGATAGTTCACATTAATGATGGGACAAATCAAATGCTCCAAGACTTGTATGGTGAGTCAGATGATGATGGTGGAGATAGCAGTGATGATATTTATGATGTACCTCTGATTAAAAGGTCAAGTGATCGACTTTTTGAACACTCAAATGCAACTCTTCTATCTGCTACATTGTTGTTGGTGAACTTAAAGGTTATGAATAATTTGTCGAACAGATGTATGTCACAAATCCTAAGGTATGCAATATGTATATATGATCACATATATGTAAATGTTGATTATTTTCCCTTTTTTTAGTTGTAATAAATGTGTAAAATAATAATTCAATATATATATATATATATATATATATGATTAATAATCTTTACATTAACTAGTTTTTGTTTATGTTGTAGATTGTTGGGTGAATATTTGTTACCATCGCCAAATACTTTACCTCGAACATATCGAGATCTACGTGCTATTATGAAACACTTTGGAATGGAATATAACACTATATATGCATGTCCTAAAGATCATATTATATATTACGGAGAACATGCGTTGAAAACAGAATGTCCGAAATGTGGTACCAGTAGATATCGAACAGATCAACTAACCAAAAAGGTGCCTCAAAAGGTTCTTCGTCATATTCCCATAATTCCACGTTTGCAGCGAATGTTCGGGTGTAACAACATAGCACAGTTTATGGATTTCCATGCAAAGAATAGAAGTGGAGATGGTTTTCTTCGAATGCCTGCAGATGGTTCTGTATTTAGAGAAATCGAGGAAAAATATGTAGATTTTAAAAATGAACCTCGTAATGTCAGGCTTTCATTGGCAGCCGATGGTGTTAATCCATTCGGAGAGCTTAGATCTACTTACTCAGTGTGGCCTATTTTCATTATCAACAATAACATTCCTCCTTGGATGTCAATAAAGAGGGAGCACATAATGTTGACTATGATTATTCCAGGTATTTTATACATTATTTTTTTGAATGTAACATTTTCATTTCTCTCGTTTTTTGCATAAATATATATTTTATTTATTTACTTACTTATATATACATATATCATGGTAGTAACTATTATGTACCATAATTTTGAACAATTCGGTAAGTACCAGGTCAAAGATATGAATGTATATATTGAGCCTCTTATTGATGAGCTAATACGGTTATGGCATGGCATCACTATGTATGACATCACTAAACCAATCAAGCAGAAGAGATTTCAATGTCGTGGAATGCTTGTACGGACAATTCATGATGCCCCAGGACTAACACATGTTTGTGGTATGTAATATTTCGTTGCACTTTAATATAATACATAATTATCTAAATTAGATATACCATATTGCATGTTTTAAAAATGATCTCATAGTATAATTTTTATTGATCCATCTATTGCAGGTCTTCAAACAAAGGGTAGATTTGCATGTCTAGTTTGTGGCCCTAAGATGAAGTATCGTCATTCGCCAGACTTAAGAAAGATGGTGTTTTATGAGTTTAGGCACTTCCTCTCTAGGAACCATAAGTATTTTACTACTGAAAAACATCTTTTAAATGATAAAGAAGAAACTAGATTAAAACCACGAAGAATGACACCTCAGTTGTAGAAGTTGGAATATAACAGAATTAATAATCGTCAAGAAGCTGGTACGTAATTTGTGTGTGTATATATATATATAATTTTTTTATGTAATGTTTGGAATTTTTGTTTTAACTAATGAATTTATTTTATTGTATTTTATAATTATTGTTCTGATTTATTTTATTCTTTGATATCAACGTCATCGTCACGGTGAAGGTACTAATATTGTACTTCCACCTGGAATGAAATGTTATCCTTCTCAATTCCCGAGGTTGCCCTACTATGAGGACCTAAAAATAGCTCATTTGTTTAATACAATGCATGTCGGGAAGAATGTGACAGAAACGTTATGGAAAACCATAGATGGTGCACATGATAAAGATAAAATTGACAAAATTTGTGCTGACATTGAGAAATTGAATCATGCAATGAAAAGTGTGATCGACAGATCAAATAACAATGGAGGTCGAAATTATAATAATATTCCATGGTTATTAACAGAACAACAAATCAATGATGTAAAAGAGGTCGTTAGAAGAATTAAATTTCCAACAGGTTTTTCTTCAAACATAAATAATATCTTAACGAATAAAGGTGACTTCAGTGGGGTGAAAACACATGATTGGCATACCTTTGTTAAGGTAATTTTTTTGGTATAAGTTTTTGTATGTTATTTCTTGAATACATATTTTAAATTTTCCTTTTTTCTGTTTAATTTGGAAACCAATAACGATTCATTTTTTATTGTTATAGTATGTTCTACCTGTATTTCTCCCAAATTACTTCGACAACAATGTCAAACAAGTTATATATGGTCTTCGTAAATACATGAGGTAAGTAGTTTTGATTTATACGCAAAATCTAATTGCTGCAATTTCTTTTCGTACTTAATGAAATGATGTATTAATTTGCTTGTAATGAAATATATATTATGTTTCATTGAAATAACCTTGTGTAATGATTTGCAGATGGTTTTCATTGAAAGAAATCCATCAAGATGAAATAAAGTATTGGAAGAGAGAAATTCCTCGGCTAATGTGTGAAATGAAAAAGTATCTACCTCCAACATTTTTCAATGCACAAGAACACTACTTGATACACCAAGTTGAGGAGATTGAAATGTGTGGACCAGTACACACAAGGTCAATGTGGATGGTCAAGAGGCACCTAAAATCCTTGAAGGCTTTGGTTAGACAAAGAGCACGACCTGAGGGTTCTATGGTGGAGGGATATGTGGTATATCAATCCATGGTGTATATTAGTCATTATCTTCCTATATTATCTGTGCCAGCTATGAAGGCGGTGGATTGCGTTTGGGATGTGAACTCCATCAAAAAATTTGAAGTGGAGCACCTGTTGGGAAAACGTAGAATGAAGAAAGTGAGACGTAAAAGATTTATTATGTATAATACATATAATGTTTCATTTTTTTACATCATTTATATGATCATTATATTCATTTAGGTCTTATTATTTCATAGTTTATTAATTAATATAATTTACGATGGTTATAAGTAATATTTATTAATATTGGTGAATTATTGTTTTTTTATTCAGGTGCTCAAGATTATGAGGCACTACTTTTATACATTGCAAACAATCTTGAGTAGATGAGTGAATGGATTGAAACATGTAAAGCACGTAATGACAGTAGGTTATCATGGAAAATATTGTCTGAATTGATTAGAGAAGCATATCGTAGTGGAGATGGAAACGTTACGGACAGGGAAATTGATTTAGCATATGGTTTGAAAGATAGAAAGGTAAGCAATTAATTCACCTATTTTATTCATTACTTATTTTATACTATATTTATAATGTGACAACAAGTTTGATTTTTTAGATAATTTTCATGCTGTGTAAATTATATGATTAATTATTAATTGAGAATGCATCTTTTTCATGTTTGGCATATTGCAGTTGAAACACCACAAGGCTATGTGGTGCAATGGTCGTAAATTTCGCGTTAAATAGTTGGATGATAATAGGAAAAATTCTGATAGTGGGATAGCTGCAGTATTCCAGGTCTCTAATTTTTCCTCCAGGAGTGACAGACATCCTCGAGAATCTGAAAATAGATATTATGGGTTTTTATATGATATAGTTGAGTGTGACTTTAATTCCTTCAAAATAGTTTTGTTCGACGTCAAATGGTATAGGCTACGAATGAATGTATGTGATGATGATAGAACACTTATTGAACATGAAAATGGATTTCCAATGGTTAAAACATCGCAGTTTGAAGCAGGAAAAGGTCGCTATGTTTTTCCAAGCCAATGTGAACAAGTATTTTACTCAGAGGTTCTAGGTGAGAACGAATGGTCATTTTATATTAGATATGATCCAAGAGGAAGGCCAGTAGAGTATACTGTAGAGGAAGAAGATGATATTGATCAAGAAGAAGATGATGCAGTGGCAGATGAGCAGGAAGATGCATTGACAGACGAAGAAGATATATTGGAAGATGAACCAGGCATAGGAGATGAGGCAACAATTATTGATGATGATGTCAATGAGGATATTATTCAAAATGACATAATTGATGATGATGATGACATGGCCGATCATTTCAACATCGTTTCTAAATCAGATGTTGGTATAGATGTCAATCAGTTGGATGAAGATCAAGAAGATACAGAAGAAGAATATTGATACAGATGTTATGTTCGAGCATGAGCTGGTATGTTATAACTTTATATTTTAATATGTAGGAATTTTTGTGTTTAAATAATTTACTAATTATGTGGGTTTGTTGCATGTTGTTTATTATTTCAAACCAATAAATAATGGCCTTACTATTGTACAAGATAAACTAAAATTATATGCCATTTTTAAATCAAACCTAATTTGGCATTTGAAAGGTTTTATTACCTATTTATATGGTGGAGCATTACCGCCATAAACTATGGTTTTAATAGTAATTTCAAATGAATTACAAAGGTTTCGGATTAATCATGGCGGGCCTTTCAAAATTTTACATTAATCACTATAGCTACCCTGCATGTAATCAGTACTACATCTCCTTGCCTTTTCTAATCGACTCAAACCTTACTGTATATACGCCTTTGTAGATCAGTACTATAGCTCCTTGCCTTTTCTAATCGACTCAAACCCTACTGGATATACGCCTCCTACTACAAAGAACCTCCTGTCGCACAAGAAACTCTAGAAAGTAGGCCCTTGCTGCAAAGAACCGCCCGTCGCGTAAGAAACTCCAGAAAGCGGGCCCTTGCTGCAAAGAATCGCCCGTCACACAAGAAACTCCAGAAAGCAAGCCCTTCCTCCATCAGCAGGAAAAATGGTATGGCCAAATAGAATTTTTCCAGATTTTGAAAAGTGATTTTACCATTTAGAATGCCTAGGATTTGAAACAAAGTAATAAACTAGGCTGCTCGTTTTCCTTGAATAGGGCATGCCTGTAGATTTAGTTTTGTTTTTAATAAAATTCAGTGTAAGACATAACAAATTCCCCAAACCTCAGTCTCCAGCATGCTTTCCATAAAATTTGGAAGTTGATTTCCATCATCACAATTTGGTCTTTACAAGAAGAAAAATTGATCACCATTTCCTACCATTTTCCTTCAAACAATATTAAGCACATGCAGTCATCATCCGAATTTGATAATACATCACATATCACACAAATTTCATCTTCATTTTCAACCACAGGACAATCAATAAACTCACCCCCATATCTTTCCAGGGCTATCATGCACAATTGACTCAATCCCATATTTGGCATAGTTGTAAAAGATGAGGGAATAGTTTCCCTGTACCATGGAAAATTAACATCCCAGAGGCCTGATGTTCCTACAGCCAGTACTTTAGAAATTGCGTTTTTCTCCATGGCCATGTTTTCAGGGTTGGTCACTTTCTTTGCCTTTCCATTGCTGGGAAAATTCTCTGAAAAGCTCTATACTAGTGCAGGGTGAAAATTAAACCCACATATGTTCATATTATAGTCACACATGAACATACTATTGTAATAATCAAGTGCTTGTAATTGGAAAGTATCAAGAAATCTAATTTGTGATAATTTATTAGCACAATCACCACCCCAAACATTGGCACAATTTCCACGTGGCATGGATGATACATCTCCCTTGATAGGAGTTATACATTTAGCATAAGGGCCAGATAATTTAGCCATGTGGATATAATTATAGCTAATGCTAAACCTCAATCTCCATCATGCTTAAAACTAGGATCAGATCAAAATCTGGCTACAACTATCATTGAATGTAGATAAGTATGCGAGAGAATTTCTATTCTTATTTTACGCTGGCGAAGCCATCTTCGTGCTTTTTAGGCAGCATCCACTTTCTCATTATATCTTGGGAGTTCTGCAAGAGACACCTAGTCACACTGGGTCAAACCCAGTTCACCTTTTCCTATTGATTAGCCTCCAATCTGTTCACTTTTACCTGGAGAGATTTAACATATCTAATAGTCTTATTAAGGAAAATAGCAGTGTCCATGTAATATTCACGAGAGATTATATTTATCAAAAGTTGGACCATTCCTTTAATTCTCTCTTTTTTGGATTTCTTGGCAGAAGCAGATTTCCCTGAAAGAGATTTATGTGACTTTCTGCATCTAAGTGCACTATTCTTTGTACTTCCCTCAGTCAGCATGCTAACAGCACTCAATGCACAGATATTCTTGTTGTTGCATTCATTCTCATTGAAATTTTTGAAATTATTGGTTTGGATGTCCACTTCCTGGGTTGGAGTGACCAGAAGGAAGCTATCAAACAAAATATCTGGATCCTTTTGATAATAAAATGCTACAAAAAAACCCACAGACAATGACTGTAGCTGTCATATCGACTTACAAATAGTAATCAGCCCATTCCTATCCATTTTCTATTGAATCAGCTGATTCAATTACAACCAACGAAGTTACAATACAAGTCTGTAATGCCGAGTTCTAGGATAGTTGGACGCTTTTCCGGAAGCAAGAGTTATTCAAATTAAGAAAAGAGGAGGGTTTCAAGGTTTCAAGAGTTTAGTTCTTGACTCTAGATGAAAACATGGAATGAAGGGAAACCAATGAGCCTTCTTATATTCGACCTATGGAGGAGAAGCCCTGAACAAGCTAGTCAAGTGATGTAGCACTTAGCCCCACACACACTATTTTTTAGCTTCGATCACCTTTGTATTTTTCCAGAGTATCCTGGGCAGGGAAATCTTGCCACTTTATAACACTTGTATATTTTACAATTTCTTTAATAGCAGTCTCCCAATTATTCACTTCTTTCTTGAATACCAAAACAAAGTTGTACATATCCAAATTGAGGATCACTAACATTTATTCATGGCCATTTACACTCTCACTTCTACACTTCCTCCTCCACCTCATTATAGATCATGACATCTATGTTACTAAAAAGTTCGTTGATCGATTGATATTGTTGTGAATCAGTCAACACAAATCATTTGATTTAACTCTCAATTTTTCTACAAAAACATATTCTAAGAGGCACGGGTTTTCCAAGATCCAAACAACTACACCATTCATCCAAATACAGAGTTAAATACATATTTTTAATCACCTATAGTCATATAAGGGACCAGTTGTATCCGAAATGAAGCACATGACAATGACGGTCGATTAATATAGGGTCATATATAGAGTTTTCTTCATATAAGGTCTTGGTTTTTCCTCCTTCTCAATCTGCATGTGTTTTATGTTGTGGCTCTAATGTATCAAAATTTATATAGAGGTTAACATCCACTAGGTGTTCCAAGAGGATTCTTTACTACATCAAGCTCAAACCTCTATCTCATTTATTTCTTGAAGCTCAAATGTTGTGTGAGCCTTAGGCCTCATTGCACACTAAAGAAGCCCAGAGAAAAGGTAATTAATAGATACCAAATAATTATCTCTACATGGAGTTACAACACATGAGAACAAAAAACGTATTAAGATAGGTCTAATGGGAAAATAATTTTAAACAAGAAGAGAGGTAGGTCTTAGCGAGAATAATGGAGTTATTAGAACCACCAAATATTTTATATCATGTCATATAAAGGTGTAACTCCAAACTTGGATCATATTTCATTAACATGAATCTATATTTAATATGGCAATATGACTCTTGATTTCATCTTTCAAGAGGTTAATTATGAAGCTTATTTGTTTCGATAATTAATATACCTTTTGAGATTTTAAAATTTCACTACAAATAACCCAGTTTAGTCTCATTGTCAACTCGTCTCTTTTTTGGGTGCCTTAATGTGCAATGACATGTTTCCAGGACTGAATTCAATGCAAGGCATATTTGAAACTCTAACTCTGTCTTCCGGTGTCTTATTAGAAATTATTTCAGTTTTCATTTTGTGTTTTCAAGTTATATATTGTTTTCAAGTTTTACATTTATAATTTTATTGCAATGTGGCAGACTGATCAGGGCAGTACAGGAACAACCCCGAGATGGGATGATCGCGGAAAGAGGCCAGCAGAAGAACATGTAAAGTGCCAGCATTGCTCTATCTTCAGGTATTTTAGTTATTTACATAATTGAAATAATATTAATTTTGTTCAAATATACAGACACCTAGCCATGGTACGCCTGATGATTCCCTCTATGAGGAAGAGCTTTCTTCATCCCTATCTCCAGCGCTCTTGTTGCGAAAAAAGGCACGAAATGCAAGATCAGAATTTGATACTTTGATAGATGCACCTCAAACACCTGAAACGGAAGAGAGGATAAAACAACTTATGACCCAGCTAGAAACATATCAGGTAATAATAAAAATTCAAAAGGATATTTTTTTTGTTCTACATGAGATGAATTGTGATAGTTTGATTTTTAATTTTTACATTGACTAAACTAACAAAAAGTTCTTTTGTATGTAGCATTTTCTGGCATTTGCTGAACCCGATGTTGGTGGTAGTGGGACACAAGGGCAAGAGATTGCCCAACAACCCTCTCGTACACCTTCTACTCCTTTAGGTGCCAGCCAAGAAACACACCCTGCCCAAGCAGACACCCAGCCAACCGCTGAACGTGTTGGCAGTGATGAGGCTGATATGGCCAACTACATTATTGCATTTCCTGGAGCTACACGTGTCAGCTCCACGGGGACCATTAATGGCACGTTGTTGGTGAACAATGAAGGTGTCCCTATAAAGCACGTACAACTCCTAGGTAAGTTTTAATATTTTAACTATTTCATGTACTCTATCTAAAACATATTTTATCATGATTTTTATTTTTAAATTAATGATAATATATTTTTTTTGTGTAGGAAACAATGAGTTCTACAGGTTTTTGGAGAGCCATGCACTGGTAATTTTTGGCCCAACCATACGCACAAGGTGGAATTCCCAGAATTCCAACTTGAAAAAATAACTTCTAGATTATCTAGAAGCCCTTTTTGGGGTCAGCACATTTGACAGAACAGCAGTGGCTCGGGTAGCCGGCAAATATTTGAAATATACCGGGGACACCTATAGGATGCAATTTTAATTTAACCCTAGATATGAGCATCCTCTCATAGTTCTAGAGAGTGAGTGGAGAGCACTCATCCATGAAGGAAAAGAGAAAAGGGCAAAGAAAGAAGGAAAAATGCCAACTAGACCCGCAAGGTAAATTACAACTTTAATTCAATAGCTTTAATTTTCTCTATGTCTAAAATAAAAGTGTGCTACGTCATATCTGACTTCAATATTTTGATGATAGGTTGCCTGACACCTCGAAGGCAACCAAAGCTAGGATTGAAAAAAGGGCCATCACAAGCTAGGCCAGGGCGGCTACTTGAAATTAGCCGCAAGAATTGTAATTAAGTAGCTAAACATCTTATAATTAATTGTATCGCCTTCCAACGTTTTTGTAATCCTATCAAATATGATTAAAAATACACAATCATATGTAATGTAGGGTGATGAATTCGGAACAGAAACTACAAAGGAAGATAAAAATATCGCTTTCCATTTCGGCTATCAAGCTGTAGTTGAACGTCGCAGAAGCTTGGGGTAGGTCCCAAGATCCAGAATGCCTGATAAGGTAAAACATTAACCTTTCAATATGTTTGTTTTCGTCCATAAATTTAATGTCTAACAACTTTGTTTAAATCAGGGGAGCAGCACTATCGATGAGGCAAATAACCCAGTTTTAGAGCCAGATGTAGATGATCCTCACGTGCAACCTGATCATTGTAGTGGGGACCAGGCCGACAATGCTACTATCAGTGAGGGCCGTGACGGTAATTAATTTCCACTTATATTTTTTTCTAATTATACCTTTATGGTTGTCCTTATAACGTTTTTTGTTTAAATGACAGAGAATGTTTCCCTTGAGGATCTTACCACCAGAGAGGAAGATAGGGCAATAGTCCCAACGGTGACAACTGGTGCACCATGTAAATAATCTCATTGCAATTTTTATTATTATTATTACCGAACTAGTTCAATGATATTTAAAAAATAGCAATTAAAATTTAATATTATCTGTTTTTGTAGGCGATGCCCCGTCACTGGATGAGACCAGACATCGTGACTATGCAACTAGGTCAACAGTGCGGGTCGAAAGGCACAAAACAGGAGCAGAGCACGATGATATTGATGATGTAACTAGGAGCTTTAGAAATAGGAAGAAGAAAAAGAAAATTTGATAATGTAAAATATTTTATTATTATAAGACAAACGTTACCATACTTGGAACATTTTTTGCGTTATATAAAAAACTCATTTATCATACTATTTTTATGTCAAGCACTAATTTCAATGTTTCCTTGCGTACTTTTTGTTTCATTGTTTTTTTATTAGTTATTGAATATTTTTTTTTATGCTCATGAAAGTAAAAAATGAAATATAAATTGGGTATTAAGGAATTGAGAGTGATGTGAGAGGGGGGAGGGGCCATAAGAGCTTCCACCTTCACGTGGTTGGCCCTGTTTAGTAGAGATTAATTTATTGGAGCAATTTAATCTTGGAGCAAACCTCCCTCGATCCAACGTAGCAACAAAAAATTCATTGTTGACTTAGTTGCTACTCTTTCAGATCGTGGGAGGCTTGTTCCAAGTTCATGTGACTCCAATAAATTGTTCTTGAAACGAAGAGGAGCTTATTCAGGTATGTTTTGACATTTCCAACATATGTTCTAACATTATCATAAGAATGCATCTTAGAGTAAAAAATACTAAATTAATTACTTGTATTTATTGTATAGATAATGATGGATTTTTATTGACTTGGCAGTGCAGGTACAAATCCTCTTGCATCATGAGCAATACAACTTGTCAATCAGGGTCATGTCCAGGATATTTTTGCTTGTGCGCTTGACCAGGTTCGTAATGTCACATTTTGTAAGTTCCTTTACAGTTCATAATTCAATATTACGCTTGTTCATGATTATTATCTAGGTTTTTTGTATGTGTTTTTTCATCTATTTGATTGTAAGCAACTCTGCATGTTTCATGTTGTTCACTATGATTTCTCCCATTACCACTCCCAGGATGAATCTTACTTTATTGTTACATAGGTTACTTTATTGTTACTATGATTTCTCCATTTACGATTTCATAGGTTACATCATGTAAAGTTGTCAATCTCAGGTTGGTGATGAGCTTTGGTTCTCCAGATTTGGGGCTTTTCTGATATTTTCTCCCTCATGTCATTCCTGCATCACCTCATTGTTTGAGCATGCCAATTGTCTACCACTTGTACCAATTGGCACATGTCAATCTCTGAGTGGTGCCACATTCACCATAAAATTTGGCGCAATTTTCGACGGCCAAATCGTCGCTATTCCAACACATAGTCGTCGCAAGAGCGACAGTTCGAGGATGGGAAAAACATGGTTTTCCATGACGTCGCATTTCCGACGCATTTACAAATTTTCGCACTACCGACACTTTTTCCGTCGCTTCCAAACAAGCGTCTCTCTTCCGACATTTCCCAAACCGTCGTGCTTCCAACGTTTGTAAACGGTCGCACTTCCGACGAAATGTGGTCCGACGTTGTTAACGTTGCTCTTCCGACGTTTGTAAACTGTCACAATTATGACGAAATGTGGTCCAAATTTTTGGACGTCGCTCTTCCGACGTTTGTAAACGGTCGCAATTCCGACGAAATGTGGTCCGACGTTTTTAACGTCGCTCTTCCGACGTTTGTAAACTGTCACAATTCCGACGAAATGTGGTCCGGCGTTTTTAAGATGTCGCAAGTCCGACGCTTACAAGGCATCAGTATACCGACAGCGGGTTCAATTTTAAAGAAAAAAATTGAAACTTTAAAACAGGACAGTAAATCTCCAATATTTGTTATGAATTGTGGGCGTTCCAATGACCGTGAAATATTAATATAATAAACCACCCCGCAGCGCTTCGACTATAAACAATCATTTTTTTTTTTCACAAGAGAAAAAATGTTGTTTTGAATATATTATATGAAGTAAAACAGTCCATGAAGTCATTACATTTTCACATCTGAAGATTGGAACCCAAATATCCATCCAGAAAAGTGGAAGTCCCACCCAGACAATGATAGAAAAATACCCCATGTCACATACAGGGACATGATATAAAACCCAGTAACGGTCCACATGGAGATTATCGACAATCTGAGAAAGCATCCAAATATGCCTAAGGCATCTATAAGAAAGTGAAATAGCAGTATGTAGAATAGTAAAGCAACAGATAGAGTACCGACGTCCATTGTTCCAAATACAAATTAAATTACCCAAAATCCTTGAACAGAGAAAAACGCTAATCATGTGAGGAGTGTGATATGTCCAAAATATAAAAATACCATCAGACCATATCAATAAACCAGCAACATAGACCAGCATCGCTAGTTTTGAAGACAGGTGATAAACATTAATCATTTTTTTTTTCACAAGAGAAAAAACGTTGTTTTGAATATATTATATGAAGTAAAACAGTCCATGAAGTCATTACATTTTCACATCTGAAGATTGGAACCCAAATATCCATCCAGAAAAGTGGAAGTCCCACCCCAGACAGTGATAGAAAAATACCCCATGTCACATACGGGGACTTGATATAAAACCCAGTAACGGTCCACATGGAGATTATCGACAATCTGAGAAAGCATCCAAATATGCCCGAGGCATCTATAAGAAAGTGAAATAGCAGTATGTAGAATAGTAAAGCAACAGATAGAGTACCGACGTCCATTGTTCCAAATACAGATTAAAGTACCCAAAATCCTGCAACAGAGAAAAACGCTAATCATGTGAGGAGTGTTATATGTCCAAAATATAAAAAGACCATCAGACCATATCAATAAACCAGCAACATAGACCAGCATCGCTAGTTTTGAAGGCAGAGTGATAAACATTAATCATTTTTTTTTCACAGGAGAAAAAACGTTGTTTTGAATATATTATATGAAGTAAAACAGTCCATGAAGTCATTACATTTTCACATCTGAAGATTGGAACCCAAATATCCATCCAGAAAAGTGGAAGTCCCACCCCAGACAATGATAGAAAAATACCCCATGTCACATACAGGGACATGATATAAAACCCGGTAATGGTCCACATGGAGATTATCGACAAATCTGAGAAAGCATCCAAATATGCCCGAGGCATCTATAAGAAAGTGAAATAGCAGTATGTAGAATAGTAAAGCAACAGATAGAGTACCGACGTCCATTTTTCCAAATACAAATTAAAGTACCCAAAATCCTTGAACAAAGAAAAACGCTAATCATGTGAGGAGTGTGATATGTCCAACATATAAAAAGACCATCAGACCATATCAATAAACCAGCAACATAGACCAGCATCGCTAGTTTTGAAGGCAAAGTGATAACCTATCAACACATAAAATAGTATCATAAAGTGGATACAGGAAAGGCTCGCTTGTTTCCATTAGTAACCCGCTACAGCATCCACCCTGTTCATAGAAAAAAGGTTCCTGTAGATATACAAAGAAAGAGTATAATACGTAGACCATATAAACATGGCTCTGTATTTCAAAAAACAGGTTTAAAATAGAAGCAGGGAAACATTTGTTTTTTCCAATTGTTATGAACATAATTCGACCATGAAATATTAATATAATAAACCACCCTGCAGTGCTTCGACTATAAACAATCATATAAACATGGCTCTGTATTTCAAAAAATAGGTTTAAAATACAAACATGGAAACATTTATCTTTCTAAGTAAATTTAATCTATTAACAGTGGGAATAAAATTACACCGAAGTCAAAAACATTTCCTAGACTCATGGCAAATTTGTCATCAAAAAATCAAAAAATTAAGAAGACTGCCCTCATATGGGTAAACCAGTCTTGAACATTTACATAATTCAAAAGTATTATAGAGGTCCAGCACAGTAATATAATCTAAAACATGCCCAATTAAGTGGGTCTGCGAAGCAAGAAAACCAAATTAACCAAACTACTCCTCCGGTGGTTCCTCCACGATTCGGCACCATCCTTCGAAAGGTCCAGGATCGCTAGGTGCTATGTCCAGATTCAAGCCACGGCTCCCCTCCTGAAGGCCCGAATGCTGGCCGGCTTTTTTCGAGCTCAGACCCGCCAGACGGGTGCATTCTTCCTCCATTTGGGCCTCCTCACGGAAAACCACAGTGACTGAGGCTATAATTCGGGGGCGGTTGAGAGAGAAATTAACCGAAAATTGCGCAGTGCGTGTCGTGGCCGTAGAAGGTGAACTAGCGGTAGGGAAACGAGGAGTAGGGGAATGCATACGTTGGCTATATCCTACAATCTGACCCCGCCCACTCCTCGTATTTGGATAGTGACCTGCGTAATAATCACTGGACTGGCCAGAAGACGACTCAGTTGAGGGGCTGGAGGGAGCGCGCAGGGGTTGACCTCTAGTGCTCCCCCTGCAGCAACACATCCTTTGACGCAGGCGAGGCATGGGTGCAGTCTCAGTAGTGGGCAGAAGAGGAGACGGAGAAGCAGAATTCCAAGAAACAGAGGAAGACAAACACACCCCAGACCGAGAGAAATGCAGATATGCAGCAAAGTCTAAGCAGCAGTTCAGCTGGGCACTTCTCCTTCTTGTCACAGTGAGCAGGCAGTGTAACCCAGCAACCGGCTCCTTTGAAAAAACATAGTGAAACGCCATTTTATCGACCCCGACTGCAATTCAATCGAAGGACGCCCGTCATAATTAATCTCTGATCATTAATGAGAGCTGAAGGCCGGATCATATTGGAGCATGCAGAATCGCTAACAGGAGTGGAGGTCTGATCTTGAACAGTGTTAAAACTTAATGCGATTTAATGTGAAAACCTTGGAACTTAAATATTGGCTAATTGAACAGAGTTAAAAATTAATGTGATTGATATGAAATCGCCACATCCATGTCCCATCGCCTTAAACGCCATCGAATGCACCCGCAGACGGAGCAGGGCAAGTTTTTATTGAGGACACGTGGCAGAAATTGATTGGAGCAGATCTTTGTTTGGGCCGTCGCGCAGTGGAAATCCGGACCCGAAAAATATTAGGGCGAATTTGATCAAAAATTTGTGTCACAACTCTCCCTCCGTACGCCAACCCAACTTCGGACCCGAAAAATATTAGGGCGGAATTCATTTGGTTTTTGTGTCACAAAATTTGCCAACGTCAGCAGGCTATTTTGGAATGCGAATTTGGTTTGAATTAGGGTTTATCGCCATTTGAATACAATTTTGTTTGATCCCATCTTATAAAATTTGTGTTGGTTTTCTTTGATAATACACATATTTATAATAAATCATGGGAATACCACACTAAACATGTGGAAAAGTTATATAAATTATTGAGAACAATCATTTTTATGTAAAAATATCCAAATGTGCTTTTGGGAAATAATAATTCGAGTATTTGGTTCATATTGTTTTAAAGGAAGGAGTGAAGTTGGAGCCTCAAAAGATGAAAGCTATTACAAAATGACCTATTCCTAAGAAAATCAAGGTTCTTAGAAGATTTTTTAGACTTACATGATCAGTATGATGATAATTATGATAATTTCACAAAACAATCACTAGCTATTTTGAGGGATGAGATATTAGAACTTCAGCTTGATGAGGATTTTTTAAGAGCTTTATTTCTTCTTTTGAAATCAATAAAATGTTCTCCTCAAATTAAAAAATGGCTTCTTGATATAATTTCTGAAAATTTTGAAATTGAAATCAAACTTTTGCATTCTCAAATTCAGTCATACAATTTCCAAAATCCTAAAGAATTCTTTGAAAATCTTCCTTCTCCAAAGCAAGAGGAAATTGTATTATCTTTTGACTTGCATATTGAAGATGATTATTCTTTCAAACACAAGACTGAAGAAATAAGTTCATGGTCTAATATTCATAATTCAATTGAACAATTAGTCATTGAAGGCCTAGAAGTAAATAACATACATCATGCTTTTATTGATCCTATATCAGATTATATGGAGAATATTTTGAGCCCAAATCTGCAAACATGTTTTCTCTATAAGGATCAAATACATCAAAAGTGGCCTTTACACATCATATCATTTATTATAAAGGCACATGATCATAATATACTTCCAATTTTGATCACAAGAAATCAAGTTATCCATTTATTGTTACAGCTACTTGATTGGCTTCATTGGCATTTTTGTATTCCCTGATTCAATAAGATTTTTAGTAGATTGAGTAGGTAGATGAGTGCCAATAAGCTCAGAATTTTGAGCATTTTTTTTGTAGTTTTCAATTTTCAACTAGTTTTTCATTAAGTTGGTTTGAAAAATTTTGTGTGTTGTTTTAGTTTCAGATCAGATTTCAGTTTGCAGAAGATAGAAGACATTTACAGGTTCACCAAGGTCAATGGATGAGGACAACTGACTTGTTGTTCTTGAATTTTCACCAAGAAAAGCCATCCCCAAGTGGAGCCAGTGTTAGACTCCTATACCAATAGGTGTCATATTTCATGATTGACTTGATGGGCTATGTAATATGTTCATACCTTTTCTTGTTGCAAAGGTTTTCCATATTATCAAAAAATCAAAAAAATTTAAAAAATGTAAAGAGGGTATACCCTAAAAGAAAAATCAAAGGGTAAAAAGAATAAAAATGGCCAAAAAAGTAAAAGAAAATGAACCCCACCAAAAGAAAGGCCAAGGAAAGTGTGGAAGTCTAAATGCACTACTTTTTTCTCTTGTGTAATAAATAAAATTGTGTGCAACTTGTATCCTATGCCACAATTTATGAATATTCAAACAGTTTAAGCTTGGCTATTTCATCTTTCAATTTCATGTTTTAGAGATAGAGAATAAAACCTGACCAAACTGTTTAATCTTGGCAGATAAGTAGATAGGTAGAGTAAATAAAAGGAGCTCAATAGCTTAATATGAGCCCTTGGATGTAATAAGGTTAGACTTAAATAGATTTCTACATGTAAAAGAAAATAAAGTGTGATAAGGGTTTGCTAGTCTAAGTGCACCCTAATAAAGAAGAAAAAATGGTAGAGTAAAGTAGGTAGGGTAGGTAAATGATGTTGCAAAATTGCATGTGATGGACAATGACTCTAAATGTGTTAATATTTACTTTCATCACAAAGTGCAAAGGCAGACACTATACTGGAAGAAATTCAAAGCAAAGCAAAGTCAAAGTTATTAACTTCTCTTCTCATCTTCCCCTAAAGATTTCACTAATTTCCCCTAAGTACTAAGGTATTTGAAAATTAAAGGGGCTCAAGGCATTTCCTTGACTTTTGGAGGGACCGGACCCTCAGCCCAATAATTGGAAAAGCCTAAGTACTTGAAGTCATTCTTCATAACATTCACTCATTTCTAAACATCTTTTCCTAAGTAAAATTCCATTTTACTTAGGAAAATTATGCATTATTTCATAAAAAACCCTCAAAATCACATTTTATTCTAAGTCTAAGTGATGAAGTGATTATAATGCAATTTTCTTTTAAATCTTCACTTTCTTAGTTATATTAATGTATTTTGAGTTTGCATTGTCCCCTTGTCATATTAACATTGATTTTATGTATTAAATCCTTACAAAAATAACCTTCTCCTATTATATATAACTCCTTTTTATATAATATCCCCAAAAACCCATTAATAAATTTTAGCCAAAGTTATTTATTCCCACATGTTTAAATAAAAAAACCCACTTTATGCCCCCTTTGGCTAAATATATCGTAATATTAAATTCCGCCCCCTATGGTAATTAGATTAATTTGATTTAATTATCATATAATAAAAGTATATTGAAAAAATAATTAAAACATGTTTTATTACGTGTTTTAATACAAAAATAATTCTTCCCCTGTGTATTTTAATCCCCAGACTCCCTTTCCCAAGGTTAAAACTATAAACCCTTTGTAAAATCCCCAATACCTCCCTTAACCGCTAACCTTGGTTAAATCATTTCCCGATCACTGTCCTGCATTTTTATAAACAAATTGATTAATCCTCACGATTAATTAACTCCGCCAATCAGATTCCCCCCGATGAGATTAATTAACGTTTAATTGTGTCGGGCCCTCCATATTAAATCCCCGTCACTTCCACGTCCCCATCACCGTTCGATCAACCCATCTGAGATCAACAGTTATTAATGATATCGCTAGCCATCCGCGTCCGAACAATAACACGCGATGGCCCGACGGTTTTCAAACAGTGCCATGCCACGCGTCAATCATTCTATGGAATCACTCGCCCTCCACCCAAAACCAATTTTCCCCAAAAGCGGTGCGATGGAAACCGCTTACCGCTTGCCTCCCGTGACTCATCCTCCGTACATGCTGACGTCATCCATTAAATAAATAAATAAAACCCCGTCACCCTTTGGACTTTGTGAATAAAACAATTTTTCTCGCGTCATTTTCATTATTCTGTGAATGACCAAAGTCTCATGCAGAGAATTTCAAAAACAAACTGTCAAGCGCCATCAACTGTATTTTGCTGAAGACAATTGCATACCAGTAATCCAGAGTTCGTACGCCATAGCCTATACCTGTTTAATCACTTTTCATCTCCCAAAAATAGGTATTTGCCCCAATTCTCATTAAAACTCTGTGAAATCCTAGATTTTGTTTTAAATTCTGCACGAAAGATAGAAACAGAGTTCAATTTGGTCTTGTTCAATCCCCTAAATTGTAAATTGCATTCCCAAAACTTGTAATTGTTTTTGTTCTTCACATAAACCCGAAATTCATTTCTGAATCCATAAGAACCAGAAATGGAGGTTCCAGTGGCTCTAAACATCGCACCTTTGAATTCCCCTCATAGAGATTTAGACTATCTGCCCCTAGCAGATAGAGATTTTCAAATTAAAGACCTAGTTCTTAGTGATAATCCTCTTCGAACCTTTTTCCGCTGCAGAGATAACTTTATAAACGGTTATGATATTATTGGATTATGGGAATCCAATCTCCCCATGTATCTTCTCCCCTCAGTCCATATTTTTCCTGAGTTAATTCATTACTGCCATGCAAACTATGACCCCAATCAAAGAGCAGTTTTGTCCCTGATTCAGAACATCCTTTTCCCAATCACTACTCAGTCGATAAATGAAATGCTGCAATTTCAACCTGGTCAAGCCCTCACTCCCCTGTCCATGGGAGAATTACTTGAAAAGTCTACCAATTTGTCCCATGAAGAGTTAAATCGCATTTTTCAAACCTTCATGTTACCAGAGCATCAGCCCAAAGGCCCTCCCCCCTATGGTTATACTTTTTTCACTGATGTGGGCAGGCTTATTCTGAATATGATATCCTTTATCATGGGTTTCAATACTAGTGAATATGTTGATTAATTAACCCTAGTATTGTTGTCTATATTTTCCCCTGGACAGTCCCCTGCTGTCAAGTATGATTTTTCATCCTACATTGTTGATAAAATCCATGATCAGTTCATGAGATTTGAGAATGAAAAAGTGTTCAAATATTCTTCTATTATATATCATCTCATGATTTATTACCAATCAGAAATTTTCCCTTTCCATGTTCAGAAACTTGATGCCAAAGGAAATCCTAGGTCTATGATATTTTGGTCTGCCATCACCCATAATTCCTCTGATTCTCCTTACTCCTATAATGAGTTTATTGACCTATTTGTACACCCTGCAACCACTTTGTTAACAGAAGTTTCCCCTCCTAGAGTCAATAATGAAATCAAGAAAATTCTACAGCTCTCAAAACAATATAGGGTAGGTGACTGGTACTTGTATCAAAATCACACTGAGATCGGAATATATGGATGTGAATTGTGCCCATTCAAGTTGCCCAAATATGTCCCCATGAGACTCTTTTCACTAGAGTATTTCAGGCAGATGATTAACTCAGATATAGTTCATTTCTGCAATGCAAAGAAAAAGGCTCAACTCGGGATCAAAAGTCAATTAGGTCCCTTTGTTTGTAACTCTAGAGATGCTGGAAAGGAAGCAGAAAGAATCTTAGAAGAATATCTCAGATTACAAAAAAGTTTTTACTAGGTGCCTTATGACCCAAATAGCTTTATCTGTGATAGAAGAATGAAAAATAAACTATCACCATACATTCATCACAAAATTCCAAAAATTGAACAATATGCCAATATGGATGAATGGATGGAAGGAACATTGGTAGAACAGGATAATGAGCAGGTCAATGTTGAAAATGTAATGAAAGACCTTGATAAAATACTTGACCTAGACTCTTTTGGACAGGTGCAGATACCAGGTATTGGTCCTTCTTCTGCAGGGACTTCTCAACAAAATTTATAGGAGATCAGTGCATTGGCCACAGTACAATCTAAAGGAAAAGAAAAGGAGCCTGACATACAAGTATTTGAAAAATTCACAATGACAGAGCAACCTGAGACTTCTAAAGAACAGGGTCAAGTAAAAATTCCTCCTATTCGGATCAATGAGCCAGAAATTTCAATTTTACAAACTCCTATCAATATAGAAAAAGGCAAGAAGAGAGATGTTGAAGTTGCTACCCCTGTTGGTGGATCTTCAGAACAGCCTCATGCTAAAAGAAAAAAATTAAATCCTCTTCCAGAAGTAGATTTTGTTCAGGAAATTCCTGATAGCCAGAGAGAAGATTTGGATAGTCAACAAATAGGTACATTCAGTGGGGCATCCACTACTTTACAGAGAAAAGAGCTGCAAAAGAAACAGAGTGTTGAAATACCTTCTTTCAAACCACCAGTTAAAGATGTAGGAGATATAAAGAAAACCTTTATCAATATAAAAACCAGGAATGATCCACTATGACTCCAGGTTTACAATCAATATTTGAAGATGGCTCCTAAGAATCAAGAAAGATTGATGTCAGCATATGACATTCAGCAAGGCAAAATGATAATGAGTCACTTCAAACCAAAAGTGCAGCAGCCTCAAACAGCTGCAGATTATATTAGAACAAATTTTGAAGTCTTAGCAAAGGATATTCATCCTTTATATCAGATTGAGTTACATAAGTAGACTGGTGAAATGATCTATTCTACTCTGACCGATAAAGAAATGGCAACTCAGAAGTTGCGGGATTCTTTGGAGAACACTAATGCACAATTGCAGCTTGAAAAAGCCTCTTCTCAGGCCAAAGACAACAGGATAAAGACATTGGAGGAAATAATCATTGGATTGGGTCACAATCATAAAGATGTCAAAGTTATAGAGGCCCTAATCAAGAAAAAAGATGATGATATTGCAGCTTTGAGAAAGCAGTTGAAATTGCCAGCTTCAAGACATCCACAAACTGAAGAGATGATAAAGAAAAATTCTGAAGAAGAAATGATGGACTTGCTTTTGAAACTGAATGAGCAACTAAATGAAACAGAAAAAGAGCTTGAACGGGCATTAAAGAACAAGCAGTCTACTATTCCAGCATCAACAACAGAGGCAATTACAGGTACAGGTACATCCACAACAGGTCAGCCAACAGAGCTATCACAGGTAAATACTTCCAATTTGAGTTTTGAAGAATTAATAAAGTCAATGAATGAATTGAAACTTCAAGTAACAGAACTCCAGCACACAAAGTTACAGCTTATTAATTTAGAACAAAGATATGATCTCTCAAAAATGAGTGTTGCTGATAAAACAAGAGAGGTCAAAAGATTAGAAAAATTGGTTAAAGCATTGGAAAAAGATCTCACATTGGAGAAACCTTTAAAGGAAATAAATGAAATTATTTGGGACAATATTATCCAATCAATAAAGGATGTCTGGTCTTCAATTCAGTTTATGTATGAACATAATTATTTAGTCAAATTGGCTATAGAAGAAGTTCAAAGTACAAGAGAAGAATTGGGAAATAGGCCTGAGGAAGCCAATCAACTCATACAGTTTTTAAACACTCAAACCAGACACCAACTTGCAGAACTTGGTATTCAAGACAGGACCGGAACAATTTTGGAAATAAAAAGAGTTTTTACTAAGAGAAACCTTATGCAAAATCTAGAACAAAGGTGCTCAGATATGCAAGAAGAAATCATTGCCTTCAGAGAAAGATTTGATATTTTGTTGAAAAAAGGATTGCTCAGTCCTATAGTTTCAGAGGATAAACTAATGGACCTTGAAAGCTATGTTGAAAAATTGGACAAGTATGCTGACAATCAGGCCAATTCTTCAACCAGTACATCAGAAGCAGCATTGCCAATAGGAAAAAATCTTCATGGCAGATTGGAAAATTTATTTTATCTTGAGCATGAAGTAAAGCATTTGTTTCCAATTCAGCCTACCTTTTTCAGATATACTGAGGCTGATGAAACATTGAGAAAACTTCAACAGACCAGAATACCAGAAGATAAATGGTGGGAATAACTGTTGGAACTTTTGTAAAATTTATCCTTATATGAAAATTTTCCCATTTACTACAGTATACCATGATAAAAAGGATAAACAGAGGTCAAAGTGTATCAGTGAAAACAAAGAGTATCAGTAAAGCAAGGCAGTCAGAACAGAATTACTGAGGATGACAGCAACGGGCCAAAACATAGGGCCTGCCTCCAGCACATTCTCAAAATAAGGAAACAACACAACATCAGTTACTTTTTATCTTATCTACGAGACCATTTGTCTTTACTTTTATTGTAACTTATTCATGAGTCACCCTAGATTATATCTCAATTTGTTATGAGATATTTTTGATAATTTTTTGTATAAATACTCCCTCAATTAGAGTATTGAGGGTGGATTCTTATACTTTGCTGTAATATTGACTTTTTCGTTATAAAGAGCTGTTGGAGAATTTTTTTTTGGCTTGTTGGATGATGAATTGATGCGAAAGACTTTTTACAGGATTCATGTGTCAAACTACGGATCAATAAGTCATCTTTCTCTTGTGTTTTAAAGTCTTTATATATGTTTATCATATCACTGTGTTTTCATTTCTGAATAGCTAATGAAAAAGAGTAAATCAGAAAGTGCTTAAGTGTAATCTGATTTTAATCATCATTATTCTAAATTTTTTCTTCTAAACTGGTTTTAAACAGTGAATTCTTAATTTCTCATGTTTTACTAGTTTAAGCATTTTGATTATTTAGTAAAGAATACTTGAATTCTCTTTATTGATAATCACTCAATTTACCTCTTTGAATGTGTTGAAAGATTCTTAATTGCCTTTCATCCATTTTAATTCCATCTCATTCGCTTTAAAGACCTAAAATTGTTCTCTGTTTGATTATCTTGCCTTGTAAAACCATATTTTGTTTAGAAACTTAATCCGGTGAAGCCATCTTTTTGACTCCATAGCCCAATGGCCTGAATTACTTCAATCTTTCCCTCAGCTATCGAATTCCACCACCTAAATTCAATCAAAACCCTTGAACTTTATAAGTAGCCTAATATCTTTCAAAACAAAGCTAAATTTTAAAGAGAGAGCCCTCTCTGGGTACAGATTGACTAGATTCTGTACCTAAAAGATTGGTTTGTGGTTACCTCGAACCCCTTTCCTCTTCTCTACAACTTCAAGGAAAATATGAGTGATAACATAGTTAGTGTTAGACTCCTATACCAATAGGTGTCATATTTCATGATTGACTTGATGGGCTATGTAATATGTTCATACATTTTCTTGTTGCAAAGGTTTTCCATATTATCAAAAAATAAAAAAAAATAAAAAAATGTAAAGAGGGTATACCCTAAAAGAAAAATCAAAAGGTAAAAAGAATAAAAATGACAAAAAA
The DNA here is from genome assembly GCA_034641835.2 of Pinus albicaulis. NCBI lineage: Eukaryota > Viridiplantae > Streptophyta > Pinopsida > Pinales > Pinaceae > Pinus > Pinus albicaulis. The sequence goes on along the minus strand of MU968411.1, from coordinate 16,364,882 downwards.
AGTAAAATAAAATGAACCCCACCAAAAGAAAGGCCAAGGAAAGTGTGCAAGTCTAAATGCCACTACTTTTTGCTCTTATGTAATAAATAAAATTGTGTGCAACTTGTATCCTATGCCACAATTTATGAATAGTCAAACAGTTTAAGCTTGGCTATTTCATATTTCAATTTCATGTTTTAGAGATAGAGAATAAAATCTGACCAAACTATTTAATCTTGGCAGATAAGTAGATAGGTAGAGTAAATAAAGGGAGCTCAATAGCTTAATCTGAGCCCTTGGATGTAATAAGGTTAGACTTAGATATATTTCTACATGTAAAAGAAAAGAAAGTGTGATAAGGGTTTTCCAGTCTAAGTGCACCCTAATAAAGAAGAAAAAATGGTAGAGTAAAGTAGGTAGGGTAGGTAGATGATGTTGCAGAATTGCATGTGATGGACAATGACTCTAAATGTGTTAATATTTACTTTCATCACAAAGTGCAAAGGAAGACATTTAAGAGGGGGAACTAATACAACGTTAAAAAGAAAACCAGAGCACACATCTACAAATTACCTCCTTAGCTACTATCACACCATCATTAACTATTTTTGGAGAACCATGCTTGCTCTCCAAGACAACATTTTTCCCTTCGCCCCAAGGGTGACTCCAACAAGATCAGCAAGTTTGTTCACACCGCCTGCAAGACAAATTGACAATACTTTTAGTAAGTGTGCAATTGAATGCCAGACCATATGCCAAAACAACCCTCCATGAAAAATTAAAATAACACATTAAAATCGAATATAAGTGGACAAGGAAAAATCCACCGCAGTGAAGTTTCACGTGCAGGTGACCTTCCTTTAAACATAATTTTTTCTCTGACCTGCAATTTTTTTGTCACTGAGCCATCCTTGTTGAAGTACAACTCCTTTTCCATAGCTCTTGTATTAACTACCTTCTCTTTGTCGCGTAATATCAGAGTCCCTCTTCTGCTTGAGCGATTAAAGGAAATGGGTGAAAAAACTGAAAGAGAAGACAATTGTCCGCCATAATTATCAAACATTGCACCCAACTTCTTCCCCTTTCCATTGTTACCCAATGAGGTAGATGTGGCAATTTTTGTCATACTGCCCAAAGCAGAGGCCATCTTCTCTTATCCTGAATATAGAATTACAAGATCTTCATATTGGTATGAACCTTAAAAAACATGACTCCCATTGCTAAAAACCACTTTTAAGTTGTAACAGGCAAACTAAACAACTATCGCAACTTTTGGCAACTTCTGGAGCATTAAGAGAGAAACAACCAAAGAGAAATACAGCCACAATCCTCATTTTAATGAGACCGGACTATATATTTGCATTAAGATAATAGAAAGAAATCACGACTATATTAAGGCCAGCACAAAACAATCTTTAACCGGTGTCTCTCGCGGCCTTCAGGTTGCCATGCTAGAGGTTGCATATTTTTAATTTAAATTCTTGACCTCTCGTGCCCATCTATGAATGCATCCAATGGGATGTCTACATCAAATTCTCCTTTATATCCCCAAAAACAAATTCCCTACTACAAGAGCACCAGTATTGATGGATCACCCCACACCATCCCACCCACTAGAAACGGTGAAAAAGGAAACCCGAGAAAACTTCTGAAATATCTCAAGATGACTATATGTGTGGTTCTTATGAATCAACCAACCATTCAGAACATGCTCATCAATCCAAACCATGAGTATTATGTGACAATATTCAAGCAGGCACTGAATCGGATTTCTGAAGCTATGTTAGAGAAACCCTAAAATCTCACTGAAAATAGGTGAAATGTGGCACCACTCGGAGATTGACATGTGCCAATTGGTACAAGTGGTAGACAATTGGCATGCTCAAACAATGAGGTGATGCGGGAATGACATGAGGGAGAAAATATCAGAAAAGCCCCAAATCTGGAGAACTAAAGCTCATCACCAACCTGAGATTGACAACTTTACATGATGTAACCTATGAAATCGTAAATGGAGAAATCATAGTAACAATAAAGTAACCTATGTAACAATAAATTCGGATTCATCCTGGGAGTGGTAATGGGAGAAATCATAGTGAACAACAGGAAACATGCATAGTTGCTTACAATCAAATAGATGAAAAAACACATACAAAAAACCTAGATAATAATCGTGAACAAGCTTAATATTGAATTATGAACTGTAAAGGAACTTACAAAATGTGACATTACGAACCTGGCCAAGCGCACAAGCAAAAATATCCTGGACATGACCCTGGTTGACAAGTTGTATTGCTCATGATGCAAGAGGATTTGTACCTTCACTGCCAAGTCAATGAAAATCCATCATTATCTATACAATAAATACAGGTAATTGATGTAGTATTTTTTACTCTAAGATGCATTCTTATGACAATGTTAGAACATATGTTGAAAATGTCAAAACATACCTGAATAAGCTCCTCTTAGTTTCAAGAACAATTTATTGGAGTCGCATGAACTTGGAACAAGCCTCCCACGATCTGAAAGAGTAGCAACTAAGTCAACAGTGACTTTTTGTTGCTACACTGGATCGAGGGAGGTTTGCTCCAAGATTAAATCGCTCCAATAAATTATTCTCTACTAAACAGGGCCAACCACGTGAAGGTGGAAGCTCTTATGGCCCCTCCCTCCCCCCTCACATCACTCTCAATTCCCAATACCCAATCTATATTTCATTTTTTACTTTCATGAGCATAAAAAAAAATATTCAATAACTAATAAAAAAACAATTCAACAAAAAGTACGCAAGGAAACATTGCAATTAATGCTTGACATAAAAATAGTATGATAAATTAGTTTTTTATATAACGCAAAAAACGTTCCAAGTATGGTAACGTTTTTCTTATAATAATACAATATTTTACATTATCGAATTTTCTTTTTCTTCTTCCTATTTCTAAAGCTCCTAATTACATCATCAATATCATCATGCTCTACTCCTGTTTCGTGCCTTTCGACTCGCACTGTTGACCTAGTTGCGTAGTCAAGATGTCTGGTCTCATCCAGTGACGGGGCATCGCCTACAAAAACAAATAACATTAAATTTTAATTGTCAGTTTTTAAATATCATTGAACTAGTTCGGTAATAATAATAATAAAAATTTGCAATGAGATTATTTACCTGGTGCACTAGTTGTCGTCGCTGACCTAGTTGCGTAGTCACGATGTCTGGTCTCATCCAGTGACGGGGCATCACCTACAAAAAAAGATAATATTAAATTTTAATTGTCAGTTTTTAAATATCATTGAACTAGTTCGGTAATATTAATAAAAAAAATTGCAATGAGATTATTTACCTGGTGCACCAGTTGTCGCCGCTGACCTAGTTGCGTTGTCACGATGTCTGGTCTCATCCAGTGACGGGGCATCGCCTACAAAAACAGATAATATTAAATTTTAATTGTCAGTTTTTTAAATATCATTGAACTAGTTCGGTAATATTAATAAAAAAAATTGCAATGAGATTATTTACCTGGTGCACCAGTTGTCGCCGTTGGGACTGTTGCCCTGTCTTCCTCTCTGGTGGTAAGATCCTCAAGGGAAACATTCTCTGTCATTTAAACAAAAAACGTTATAAGGACAACCATCAAGGTATAATTAGAAAAATTATAAGTGGAAATTAATTACCGTCACGGCCCTCACTGATAGCAGCATTGTCGGCCTGGTCCCCACTACAATGATCAGGTTGCACGAGAGGATCATCTACATCTGGCTCTAAAACTGGGTTATTTGCCTCGTCGGTAGTGCTGCTCCCTTGATTTAAACAAAGTTGTTAGACATTAAATTTATGGACGAAAAAAAACATATTGAAAGGTTAATGTTTTACCTTATCAGGCATTCTGGATCTTGGGACCTGCCCCAAGCTTCTGCGACGTTCAACTACGACTTGATAGCCAAAATGGAAAGCGATATTTTTATCTTCCTCTGTAGTTTCTGTTCCGAAGTCATCACCCTACATTACATATGATTGTGTATTTTTAATCATATTTGATAGGATTACAAAAACGTTGGAAGGCGATACAATTAATTATAAGATGTTTAGCTACTTAATTATAATTCTTGCGGCTAATTTCAAGTAGCCGCCCTGACCTAGCTTGTGATGGCCCTTTTTTTCAATCCTAGCTTTGGTTTCCTTTGAGGTTTCAGGCAACCTAGCATCAAAATATTGAAGTCATATATGACGTAGCACACTTTTATTTTAGACATAGAGAAAATTAAAGCTATTGAATTAAAGTTGTAATTTACCTTGCGGGTCCAGTTGGCATTTTTCCTTCTTTCTTTGCCCTTTTCTCTTTTCCGTCATGGATGAGTGCTCTCCACTCACTCTCTGCAACTGTGAGAGGACGCTCATATCTAGGGTTAAATTGAAATTGCATCCTATAGGTGTCCCTGGTATATTTCAAATATTTTCTGGCTACCCGAGCCACCGATGTTCTGTCAAATGTGCCGACCCCAAAAATGGCTTCTAGATAATCTAGAAGTTCCTTTTTCAGGTTGGAATTCTGGGAATTCCACTCTGTGCGTATGGTTGGGAAAAAAATTACCAACGCATGGCTCTCCAAAAAACTGTAGAACTCATTGTTTCCTACACAGAAAAAAAAATATATATTATCATTAATTTAAAAATAAAAATCATGATAAATATGTTTTTAGATAGAGTACATGAAATAGTTAAAATATTAAAATTTACCTGGGAGTTGTATGTGCTTTATAGGGACACCTTCATCGTTCACCAAAAACGTGCCATTAATGGTCCCTGTGGAGCTGACACGTGTAGCTCTAGGAAACGCAATAATGTAGTTGGCCATATCAGCCTCATCACTACCAACACGTTCAACGGTTGGCTGGGTGTCTGCTTGGGCAGGGTGTGTTTCTTGGCTGGCACCTAAAGGATTAGAAGGTGTACGAGAGGATTGCTAGGAAATCTCTTGCCCTTGTGTCCCACTACCACCAACACCGGGTTCAGCAAGTACCAAAAAACGCTACATACAAAAGAACTTTTTGTTAGTTTAGTCAATGTAAAAATTAAAAATCAAACTATCACAATTCATCTCATGCAGAACAAAAAAAATATCCTTTTGACTTTTTATTATTACTTGATATCTATTTAGCTGCCTCATAAGATGTTGTATCCTCTCTTCTGTTTCAGGTGTTTGAGGCGCGTCTATCAAAGCATTAAATTCTGACCTTGCATCTCGTGCCTTTTTTTGCAACAAGAACACTGGAGATAGGGATGAAGAAAGCTCTTCCTAAAAGAGGGAATCATCAGGCGTACCATGGCTAGGTGTCTGCATATTTGAACAAAATTAATATTATTTCAATTATGTAAATAACTAAAATACCTAAAGATAGAGCAATGCTGGCACTTTACATGTTCTTCTGCTGGCCTCTTTCCGCGATCATCCTATCTCGGGGTTGTTCCTGCACTGCTCTGATCAGTCTGCCACATTGCAATAAAATTATAAATGTAAAAAATTGAAAACAATATCTAACTTGAAAACACAAAATGAAAACTGAAATAATTTCTAATAAGACACCGGAAGACAGAGTTAGAGTTTCAAATATTCCTTGCATTGAATTCAGTCCTCGAAACATGTCATTGCACATTAAGGCACCCAAACAAGAGACGAGATGACAATGAAGACCTTATTGAATATATTTTTGGAACAACTTCTAGTAAACTTGTTGTGAAGACCTTGAGGGCATTTTTTGAGCAACATTGTTGAAGTTGATGGTATAGCATTGTTGGAGACGATCTTGAAGGGCCTTGAAGTGAAGCTTTTGGAGCAACTATTGAAAAATCCTTAGAGAATTTAAGTAAGGCACTTTCTATCTTCCATCACCTTCTTCCTTTCAATATCCTTTAAACAATTTTGTTGATATTTAATGTTTGAAATCACGTTATAATTCCTTGATTATATGTGTTTGGGGACTTTCCCTTTGAAATTACCCAAAAATACCCTAGCAATTTTATCTTCAGGATGCATGTCTGACCCTATTGTTCAATATTTTGATTGATAGTAGTAAACATAGAGAGTTAGGGGGCTCTTGACTTGGTTTGATTGGGCCATTAGATCCCTAACATCTACTAGGGATAACCCCCCTTGAGTTGGAGGAGAGCTAGCCCGAAGTGAAAAGAGGTTGGTGAGGTGACAATGGGGCTATTGAATTACACATGGTATCACACTTTGGCTTTAGGACTTTATCTTGAGAAGTGCGAGGTTTTGCTATATCAATTCTCAAATTGTTTACAACACTATTGTTAAGAACTAATAAGAAGTAATGTTGAGGGGTTTTTGGGTATAAGAAACAATACCATTTAAAAACTAGGGTTCTCAGTCCTTGGCATTCCTTCTCCTGGGCCTAGGGGCACACTAGAATAATTTCACACTAAACCATGCAAACTTAAAAGTAACTTAACAAATCCATAAATTAATAATAATCATAATTCCTAATTTCCTATTGTACGATATAATGCAAATTATTCAAACATGAAGCAATGAAGACATGCAATGTCTGAATTTCAAGATTGATGAACCAATACAAGAAGTTAGAAACTACAACTTTGATTGAATACTCTGTGTCCTAACTCCAGGAAGGAATCTAATTTGTAGTACAGAACATGCATCGTGTATTATCAATTCTTAATTGACAACAACTAAAGGTCATCTACCTCATCAATTCCTTCCCATTTTGTGTTTTTATATTATATTCCTTATAAAAGTGTCAAATTTCTCTCAAAGTAAGCAACCACTGAATAAAATAAAAAATAGTTGAGATATGATTGAGAAATGGTCATTTATTTCTTGAAAGGATCTTCACAATTTCTTTGGTTGTTTTCATCTCAAGAAACAAGAAATGACCTAAGAAACTATCGTGATGTAATATAAGAAACAACATGGTGCAATGGCCATTTTCAAAGCCAAATGATGTCCATTGAGGACATGCCCTTTATTTGGTTCCTGTTTCATAGGAGTTTCGGGTAGAAATGGAACTTTGTTGTACCATTTCCAGTAGTAAAAAGGGAAAACCTTCTTTTTCCATGGGAAATAATTTACCTTTCCTTTTCAAGATAATCTAAATCACAAAAAATATGAACTATACTGCACACATTCTTGGATAATGTGAAAGTGGAAAAGGAATACCCTACACAAGTGATGCACACATGTATATTTGAACACTAATAGATTTTTGTAGTTGAAATGCAATGCTTGTTTTCATGTAAATGTAGGGTTTTTAAAGCAGGGAGAAATAATGGCTGCCAAATTAATAAGCATTTCTTTGGGAAAAATTTAAATCTTGTATTGGGTGATGAAGATAATAGAGGGTATTGAATCTTGATTCTTGACATTTTGTTTAACTTGAATAACTCAAATGATTATAAATATCAGTGGATGAGTTCTTTTTTTCAAGTATGTCACTCAAAACTCTCATGTCAAAGCATTGTATGATGGCTAGCATTTTCTTGTTTCCCTTTCTTCAGTTCAATGTAAAAATTATATTAATATATTGGAGCACGAATGATAAATACAATTGTTTGCTCTGCAGTATATCCAACCCCAAGATTATGAAAAGTTTTCTCAAGTGGAGCTATTGGTTATTGATGAAGCAGCTGCAATTCCATTGCCTGTTGTAAAGGCTCTTCTCGGGCCATATTTAGTGTTTCTGTGCTCTATTGTAAATGGGTAATAATTATAAGTGAGCCAACCACAATCACAGATTTTGTAACCATTCGGTTTCCATGGATAGTGATGATGATATTAACCCTATATATCAGTGACCTATATCTATATGACAATGATCTCAACATTGATCTTGATATGGTTGTATGGATGTGACCTTTGGTATGTCATCAGAAAATCCCCAAATCTGGAGTACTACCCTTGTGATAAAGTTGATGACTTTCGATCTCCCATTCTCTACCACTTTGCACTTCACCTTCAATATAGATCAGACCAAGGGCAATTCATTACTGGGTGTTGATATGGATGAGTTTGTCGAACTAAAATCCATAGCTTAAACTTCATGAAACTGGTGGAGTCAAATTCATGCAAGCACAAACACATCTTACACATCCTCTTTGAAACTCATCTGAAAGAACATTGGAAGACATATAGAGAGAACCCTATAGCCTAACACAATCCAATGGAATTGACCAAAAAAACCCAAATAGAGTCAACCCTACTATAGGAGGAAGGGCCTGCAGTAAGAACTTACCATTTTGCAAGAGCTGAGGGCGAATTCTGTTCTACAAGATCTGAGGGAGAATGCTGTTCTGCAAGATCTGAGGGCAAACGCTGAGGGTGAATGCAGGGCGAATGCTGTTCTGCAAGAGCTCAGGGTGAATGTTGAGGGCGAATGCTATTCTGCAAGAGCTGAGGGTGAATGCTGAGGGCGAATGTTGTTCTGCAAGAGCTGAGGGCGAATTCTGAGGGCGAATGCTGTTCTGCAAGAGCCGAGGGCGAATTTTGAGGGCGAATGCTGTTCTGCAAGAGCTGAGGGAAAATGTTGAGGGTGAATGCTATTTTTCAAGATCTGAGGGCGAATGCTGAGGGCGAATGCTGTTCTGCAAGAGCTGATGGCGAATGTTGAGGGTGAATGCTGTTCTGCAAGAGCTGAGGGAGAATTCGGAGGGAAAATGCTGTTCTGCAAGAGCTGAGGGTGAATTCTGAGTTTGAATGCTTATCTGCAAGAGCTGAGGGTGAATTCTGAGCGTGAATGCTGTTCTGCAAGAGCGGAGGGCGAATGCGCACGTGATATCAGACGTTAATGCATGTAGTTTTTAATAAAATCATTTTTATGTAGCGCGGAAATAAGTCTCATATTTTTATGTAGCACGCATATAAGTGTCATTATACCGACGGCATAAAAAGCGTCACTCTTGCGACGGATGCCTCCAAACGTCGCAATTGTGACACTTCGACATTGTGTCACACTTGCGAAGTTTGGAGGGATCTGTCGTAAGAGCGATGCTTTGGGGCATAGTGTCGCAACTGCGACGTCTTCCTCCAAACGTTGCAATTGCAACACTTTGCCTAAGTGTCGGTATTGCGACACTTTTCTCTAAACGTCGGTATAGCGACGGTTTCGGGCGGGATTGAAAAAATTTGGGGAAATTTCCGACATTTGGTCAAAAGCGTTGGAACCAAGTGTCAGAATTTCCCCCAAATGTACTAGTGATTTCACCTATTTTTGGCCCACTTGACCACCTGAAAAACTAAAATCCACACACCATGTGTCTTGGTCATGGAGTGCCACATGTCCTAGATATTTTAGATGCTAACATCATGCTCCTGAGGTGTTATGTCAACCAATCATAGTGGTCCATGTGGCCTTGTGCCATGTCACCAGTCTGGAAGAGAGATTTGAGCCTTTTCTTTTCATGATTTTTCTATTATAATTTTTTTCTTCGGGATGGGAAATCCCTTTTGCAATAGATGGGGATTTTCCCATTTCCCTGGAGTCATCTCCTAGGACACCCTTCAAGCCATCATCCAAGAGGAAATCTGCAACTCTCTGTTGCTGCCCTCTTGCCCTTGAATTATGCGCTTCTAGAAGACCAGTTAGGGCACTCTTATAGCCCTTATTCCATTGCTTCATCATTGTATCAACTTCTCCCACATCCTACTTCTATCTTTTGTCCACTTAAAGGAATAAAACACTACCCTAGGGTGAGGTTTCTCCTCAACTATCCCTACCGCACTTATGGACCAACCAGCAATATGAACGTTTCCCTTACTTATGGAGACACCCCCTATGCTACTGCACATTCAATTCCAGGAGCTACTTGCTAAGGAACACTCCTACACTATGCCTAACGACCCTCCAAACAATCCCTCTAACTATTGTTGTATAATCCCTTGTGTAATCCCCTCTTCTTCCTCGACACATCTGGATAGAGGGCAGCTATTCCGAGTTAGTTAATTTGATTTGAACCCATGATCAATGCGCTGTTGTTTGCCATAAAATTGCATTGTCCTGACAGGTCTATGTGAGATGGCCTGTCAACGTGCCTTTATTTCTCATCTTGCAGGTCCAAGCCAGGCATTGAGTCTAGTTTTTCTTCCTTTATTTCTCATCTATTCATTTTTACTACTGTTTATATGTACCAAAAGTGCCATTTCCAATGAAGGTAGGTGTTACTGAGAATTTTAGGTGCAATTTCTTTAAATTTCTCAAGTTTTTTCCCTGAAAGTTGAACTCTTGAGCATGCATTTCATCCTTGCCTCAGCTCTGTCTAGCAGAGAAGAATAAAAATGAAATGGCAGACATGTTTGTTCAAGTGAAGCCTGGACATATAGAACTACCACCTTTATGGACTCTACAAGAGAATTGCCTTTTTTTTTTTTTTTGCAATTAAAGTTGTATTTTGTTCATCAGGCAATACAAACTCTTATCAAATTGCAAGGTGTAATTCCAATCTAACTAAGATGGGGCGGACAACATGCCATGAACATCCAATTCAAAATTTCTTGTTAGGGTTTAAGTAGCTTACAGTTCTTGTTCCTGACATTAGTTTTTGAAATATCAATTTTCTAAACTGTTTTAACACAATTTTCTCTTGATTTTATGGAAGATGGGTGTTTGGATCTAGAAAATTTAATCTCTATTATTTTGGCTTCTCTTAGTATGAATACAATTTTAATATGTAAAACCCATTACAGTAAGTAATCAAGTGTTCACTTGAGAAGAAATACCCAGTTTCAATACTCATGCTCTCCTCCTTAATATGGTAGTTCACTCAAGTCCTCCGCCTCCTGCATACATCCTGACCTCTGAATCAATTAATTGTGAGACTATCATGCTGGGATACACCATGTTCAAACTCTTTTCCAGAAGAGCAGACAAATTCATCTCCATATGGGCAAAGAGGAAGAAATTGCAGGTTTAAGGTTTAGTCATTGCAAATGGAATCACCGCACTTTTGACTTATATTTTCATTCCTCCCAAATGCTATTGAGGAAGAAAAAGTAAGTATATTTTTTATTCGTGGACACCTGTTAAACCTTTCAGATAGTTGGAAGAAACCTACTATTTTAGAGGCTGAAGGTATACCTCTCCTATGCTTGGCAATCTCTATAATTATGACCCTATATGAGATTCAAATGATCATCTCTGGAGTCTATTATATACATTAACATAGTAGTAAAGCAAGGGTGTCAATTGCCTCACATTCTTTAGAGTTAATATTTATGGATGAGAGTTTCTCATTTCAAAATCCATGGGTGGTAAAGGTGGAGGTCCTCTATGGGATCTCCATTTCACTATTTTTTGACAACACTGTCCTTCTATTTCACGACTCCAAAAACAAAAGTACATTTTGAGCTCATTCCGGGATGAACATGGTCTTCAAGTCCACCTTGAAAACACAAAATCATGTAATTTAGCTCTCCTTCTTTTCAAGGATAGTAGGTAGAAATGGTGACATCCTAGTCTTTCCTTTAAATGCTATTATTTGGTTCATCTTTTAACTAGTTTTCGACATTTGTATCAATGTTGGACAGAGGATTGCAACATTAACAACCTTGGAGAGATGATGTTTCCAACTTCAGTTTTAGGATATTCAGGCTAAGTTCTGGTTTCTTGAAGTCTTTTCATAATACTTTGTTACACATGACTTTCATTTTCTTCTTGCAGAATCTCTAGAAATGAATGGATATCTTGTGGACTATTGTAAACAAATTTAGTTCTATTACCATGCTCAAGAGAATTTAATGTTTGTCATTATTGGAGGACAGAGATATACCATAAGAGCTCAGTTCTGTGTTGTAGCTTTTTATTAAGACTTGAATCAGTTAAACCCTCAGACCTACTGCAACCCTATATTGAAGCTTGGTTCTATTGAAGCTGCCATACTTTGGACCTCTTCATTGCAGTCTCAGGCTAGGGATATAGCTACAAGATTTTGACATATTTTATGCAGTGAACATCTATTAAAATCTCAAATTATCTCCTATTTACTGATGCTTGGACAAAACTTTCGAATTAACTAAGTCACCTATTTACTTAAAACTAGCACATTTGGCGGAATTTATTTTTTAAATATTTTTAACCAAGATTGAATTTTATGTACTACATATAGAAATCTGGAGGGGAATGGAGCGTTCAGGTTGTAAAATGTATTACTTCAGTCTTATGATTTATCAATGTTCTGTTGGAAACTAAGTTGATTGCTGGTAGAGTTCTGTTGCGTAATTCTGTTGTAAATTAAGCATGCATTTCATCCTATTTGGTTATTTTGTCATTTCTGAATCCTGAACTCATCAACCCTTTCTGTCAAACTGATAAACCCTACATAAAAAATTGATAACCCTTTCCTCATTGTATTGTTTGTATAATTCTGAATCGTTAAATTTTGATCTTCAAGTCTATTTGTTACAATAGCTAGCATTCATACATTAATAATTACTTACACAGGTAATAATTACTTACTTAGCTAGAATTACTTACACAGGTTTGATCAAAATGGGTGCACCTCAACGTTTCTATTTTCATGTGTACTGTGTGTTATCACCCTAGTAATTCTCAGGTTGTGGGATGAGGATTTTTGTAGTTAAGAAAACTAGGGGTAACCAAGAACCGCTTTGAGAATTCAGGATCTAGCCTTCCTGAGTTCCGGAGAGGGATCTCTCCTAAAGATTTAACTTTGTTTTATAATTTGGTTTTAGGCTAGCTATGAGTGAATAGTGAGATTTGCTTTGAAATTTTGGTGGGAATAAAAAGTGTTTCAAGGTAAACCAGAGGGATCTACCAAAACATTGGGCTATGGAGTCAAATTTCTAGGCAAGAAGAGCTAGGAAATAAGACTTAAAGATGAAAATGTACTAAGGGCAGGGTAGATGACCTTCAAAGACTTTGAATAGTCTTTGTTGATGGAATGGGTGAAATCTGAACAAAAGGGAACTTAATAATCCTTAAGTTATCGAAAAGAAGATTGAAGGAGGGGATCAAATAGGGACGTAGAGAAATTAAGAATTCTATAGTCCGGTTATCAAGCAGAGAACATAATAATGCCAACTAGTTAAAAACAGGGAGCTTTTTATCACTAATCCTATCTAAATTCTCCTAGTTGATCATTAAATATAGAAACACATTAAAATGAATGTATGGAAACTTTTGAAATAAAAACAATGAAAACAGGAAAAGGACTAGACTTATCCTGTTAGCACAAGAATCCTTAGTTATGATGTCTTTAATCTCGATTCCAATCTGCTGCTTCACTAATTGACTCACACCAACTTCAATATATCCAGCAAAATGACTATAGTAGTCTTGAGAAATTTTATTCCACCCTGAATACTTCGAACGAGGAAGTATTTACACAAATAAATTGTTTACAAAATATCTCAAAGTTTGAGATAATGTTTCAAGGAAAAATAGGAAATGTAACATAAGAAGAAGGACAGCACCAAAACAGTTTGCAAGTTTTTATCTTTTACAAGAAAATATAGAACAAATTATTCTAATTAAAAAGGTTTCATGATGTGCTGTGAGCATTGCTGGCATTGGGTGCATTATCTCGTGGAAGATAGCTTGTAGATCACTCTTTCTTTTCAATTTCAACCCTGATACTCTTTATCATCTGATTTTCACTTGTTTTACTGATGTAATTGAAAAATAACTAGCAGTAACATTCTTTTTTACTGATACTCTTTGAAAATCTGATACACTTTCACCCTGAATTTTTACCCTAAGGTAACAGTAAAATATGATTTCTTCATGTGATTTTCCTGCTCTTTTACCTGTCAAATTCACATCAGATCTGTGAATTTTTTCCATTTTTGGGCTGTAGGGATCTTTATATTCTTCAGTTTTCTGTAGATTTCATCAGCCTCTGCGTATTTAGAAAAGTTTGGCTTTACTATGAACATATGCTTAATTTCATTCTCCAAAAAGAACAAATTCTCAAAATATTGAAGTAACACTTTTCCACTTGGAGATCCTTGTGGCAAAGGCTTTTTAGCCTGCTCCTTAGCATGGGCTCTAATCTTCTGGTCATAGTCCTTCTGTGGCATTAATTTTTCATTCAGTGCATGAATATGTGGAAGTCCTTCTTCTATCAGCAAGTCATACTTGGTTTTGAATTTACTGATTGATATGTTCATATGATCACATTTTTCTTCCAGATTGTTCATAATATTTATGTTTGTTAGGACCTTTTTGATTTCAAGGATAGCCTCTGTCCTGTCAGGAATCTTCATTTCTTCTATTTCTTCCCTATTTTTAATATTAAAAAATGATATGAGTTGAACTGCTTGTGGTGGTTTGTTTCCAAGTTCCTTCTTTGTTTTATCAATTTTTGCTAAGGCAACTTGTATCAGATATTTTTGTTCATATATTATTTGAATAGAAGGCCATAGTGAGTGAATACCTTCAATGATTCTTGTCCAAAAATTATTTTTTATGTAGGCAACCTGTTCAGTAAGATTTACCTACTGTTGAAGAATTTTCACATGTTCCTGTAATATGTCAACCCTCTGTTCATTTCCTTTGGAATTGATTAAGGCATCTCTTTTAGATGTTTCCAGATCTTTGATGGTGCCTTTTAAACTGAGTATTTCTTGATATTTTATAGACATATCTTCCATGGCCTTGATTATTGTAGATGTTTCTCCTACTGTGTTTATCTGTGATGTTGATGAGGAAGTGGAAGAGATATATTTAGAAGTAATTAACACTACAGTTGCCAATACTCCTTGCGGTGCCAAATGTTTTGCCAATGTGATGGAACAATTGTACTTACAGTTGGGATAACTATAAGAATGCAAACCTGCTGGAATTTCTTCATATTCTCATTTTCTTGCATGAAAGCTTCTATTTGGCTTTCCATTTCCTTTATTTGAGTTGTCATCTTTAGAACAAGTTGTTTCAGTTCATCATTTTCTATCTTTTGTTGAAGGATTTATTTTGCCTATGGATTCTCACTTTGAGGCAATTTCAGTTGTTTCCCGAGAGCTGCTATGTCTTCATTTTTCTATTTGATTATGGCTTTTTCCCCTTCAATATTTGCTGGATCAGCTCTTGCTTCAATTACTATATCTTCCAATGTTTTGATTCTTAAGCTATTACATACAATGAGGCTTTATCAAATTTCATTTGATTTTGAAGGTTTATCAGTGTTTTCTCAAGCCTAATAGAATTCATAGTCTTGTTGACTATTTTGGAATATAGCATCTCAGTATTGCTTTTGTGGAATTCTATTTGGTCCAATTCATGGACAACATCTGCATCAACTTCTAGGTCTGTCTTTGAGTAATCTACAATTGTTTTTGGATCAGCCACTGTGGGCTTTAGAAATGAAACTACCAATTTGTTTGAAGAGTAATCAAAGGCTAAGAGGATCCTATCTTTATTCTCGGGTTTTTCTTTAAGGAACTTGGAATATACTTCACTTTTGATTTCTTCATTCTTTTCTCTGATTTGTCTGAACCTAATTTGAATATCTGACTCCGTGTTGTCAGGTACTTTGGAAGAAGAGGGCATATCCACATTTGTTTGTTTATCAACCATGATAGTGTCTTTCTGCTGTGCTTCAAGTTGGACATTTTGAAGCTCCTTGAGTGTTTCAGTTACTATATTTTTTGCCTCATCATCAGTTTCATGACCATTGTTATCTTCAACATTAATAGCTTTATCCCTTTCTTCATCAGTCAATTTAATTTTCTTACTGTAGGTAATTCTGAAACATTTGTCTAGAATAGTTTCTACTGTGAAACTGTCTTCCTCCCTGCTTCTTTTGTGAAAAATTTCAGCTTCTTTGTTGACCATAACAACCTGTGCTTGATTCACCTGTCTATCCTTTCCACTGTTTCCCTACATTCCTTGTGAGTCATCATCCAACAAATTATTTGGTTCCCACTCAAGTTTATTGGCATATTTTTCAATTTGAGGCTTGGGATCATGCAAGAAAGAAGACAACTTGCATTTCAATCTGATTTGGCTTAAAATACCCTAAGGATCATAATTCCACATAAAGCTATATGGGAATTTGTATTCTTTTAACTTGATATTAATCTCATTTGATGCTTCTTTGTTGTTCAAAATGAATGGCCCAATTTGATTTTTCAGTTTAAACTGAGTCTTTTTCCTGGAGGCCAAAAAATTGACTTCATCTACATTCAAAAGTTGCCTCAAATATTCTAGAGCAAAAATCCTTGTAGTCATAAATCTAGGCAATTTATATGGAGCCAAGAGTGCACCATATATTCTGATCTCTTTGTAGTTCTTGTACAAGTACCAATCCCCTATTTTACAGCTTTTAGATAGCTATAAGATTCTCTTTGTTTCTTCATTAATTCTAGGGGTCTATTCCTTATTCAATAAATTCATGGCAGGTACTATAAACAAGTCATTGAATTCTGCATAGTTGTATTTTCTGTTCCATTTCCTCAAAATTGATGACCAAAACACAACTGAAAGTACATTCCCTTCTGGATCTAGCTTTTGAAACTCGATAGGAAACTTGTCTACTTGATAATACAAAAAGAGATGAAGTAGATATGAAGTATATCTAAAGACTCCTTCTTCTGGTAATCTGGAAAATTGATAGTGCATGTTTTCTGCTATAAACTTGGAAAAGTTGTATACAATGGATGGAGGCTGGCTAGGACTCAAAGTAGACAGAAAACCTAAGATAGCAACATCAGTGAACTCATCATTGTTATATCCTAGCATAAATGACAGCATGGAGACAATCTGCCTTGTTTCACTTGGAAAGTCAAATGTATCAAATGGAGGATTGAGCGTAGGGATATCAACATGTGTGGGGCAAAAAATCTGGAAGATTTTGAACTTGGAAGAAAAATATAGGTCTAGGTAAAGCCGAGTTAAATCCTCTATTGACAATGAAGCAGCATTGGGGTCATGGTTTAGTTGTAGCATAGAGTTTATGGATTCTGCATTTATATAAAATATGACCTCCCTATCTTTATTGACAATGCACCTCTGGTCTGGAAGATAATATGACTGACACAATCTAACAAAATTGGGGGCTGAAAGAGTAAGAGGGACAATGTATTTTGGCAGATTGGAATCCCAAACTAGTATATCTTTATCACTCTTCTCTACAAATTTTCCAAAACACCAGTTATAGACATCAAGTAAATTGAATTCAACTGAAGGGTCTAGTATTCTATAATCAAGATCAACAAGACGACTATTTTCTTATCAAGTAATTGGAGGTTGGATAGGCCTAACAACTTCAATGGAATCAGCAGTGAGTGCAGGGGTGGGTTTATGAAGTTTAGAAGACTCGGGCTGAGGGATTTTAGTAGAGGCTTTCTTCTAAGGTTTTGGGCCTCCTGATTTGGGGGTTACTTGTTTCTTCGTCATTTTTTAACTGAACAGAGCAAGCTTAGACTGTTTGCTAAGTTTTTCTTTTGGAAACAAGGGGCTTTTGATAATTTTTCTGGTGAAATAGAATTCTGAGCAGGGTTCTGGATGGAAAAAGGATTTTTTTAATGCTTAGAGGGTGATCTTGATCGATTTCAACAGTGAAAAATGATCAGGGAATGGATAAAACTTAATAAAAAGGAAAGGAGGGATTCTAGGGAAAAATTGACAGGGTTTCCCCTGTACTTTGGATGTTTCTTGGATTCACTGTGTGAATAATTCAGTAAATTAAAGGAAATGGCGAGTAAAATGATGCTTTTTCCTTTAAAATTGAAGCTTGTGTGGATGATATTGATGAAAAATACCTTTACATGTATAATTGTGGTAGTTTGAGTTGTAGGTGCTTTGAAAGTCTTCAATTCTAGAAAATTTGGCTTATCAGAGGATATGGTGGCTCTTCGTGATTGAATTGCAGAGAAAATGGTTTTTTAATTGGTCACTAGTTCACTTGTAGGCTTGCAAATAGACACAGGAGGTTCTGCAAAGGTTTTGATAAGTTATCAAATGCGAATAGGTGAAAAGTAATGAAAACCATAAGTTTTAATGTGTTAAACCCTTAGTCGAATCAAGATTTAGTCACATTACTTTCATTAAAGGCGAGAGGGGTTTTGGATTGGGCTGGGCGGTTTATCGCACAGATCTAAAGTGGTAAATGGTATTTTGTTTTTTGAACACGATCCAATTATTTTATGACACGTTGACATGGGTGGTTTTGGAAAACAACCCATATCACGCAGAATTTATAAAACTTTGATCGATCACTTTATGGGCGCGATATGAGGTATCGTCCGTCGGATCTGGCTCTTTTAAGCGAAGGGTCACGATTAAAAGAAAAGATGTGGGGAAAGGAAAGTGATCGGGATCATCTTGAGCTGCTGGATTTTGAAATGAATAATGATTTGACGGTTATCATTCAACGTAATGGGAGGATGGGAATGTAACATATTTATCGCGTTTGTTAACGACCGTTGGATCAAATGTAAGTTGGGGATCGGAGGGCTAGGACATGAGTCTGATGGAAAAAAAAAAAAGATTTTAAACAAGGTTAATGTTTGGGGTATGGGATATGTATCAGGGAAAAGGTTAATTTATATTTTTAACCTTGGGTAAAGGGAGTCGGGGAAGGAAAATGGGTTATGAAGTTTAGCTTAAACGAAACTTCGGATTTCCAATATTGTTTTTTTAAAACATATATTAACACATGTTTAAGATTTTTTTCATATATTTTTATTATATAGTAATTAAATCAAGGTGATTTAGTTACCATAGGGGGCGGGATTATACATAAAGATATGTTTTAGCCAAAGGGGTTGTAATGTAGGTGTTTTATTTAAACATGTGGAGATTAAATAACTTTGGCTAAAGTTATAGTAAATGGGTTTTTGGCGCTATTATATAAAAGGAGTTATATAAAATAGGAAAAGGTTATTTCTATAGGGAGGTAATATATAATTTAAAGTTAATATGAAAATAGGAGAAGGTATACTCAAAATACATAAACATAACCAAGTAAAGTGAAATTTAAAAGACAATTTGCATTAATATTATCACTTTAACTTAAGATATAACGTAATTTTGAGGGTTTAATGTTTCTCATGTGATGATGGAAATTAGTCAAATGGGAATTATAGTGTCTTTAAGTAAAAATGGATTTTTACTTAGGACTATTCAAGGGAATGAATGCACGAAATGGAATAATGATGTGATTTTAGGGATTAATATAGACATTTTACACTTTCAACTGATTGGTCATAGAGCCTTGGGTCCGGTCCCAACAAAAGTCAAGGAAATGCTTTGAGCCTTTCTGACTAATAGTTTAGAATGCTTTCATGACTATGGGAAGGGGAAGTTAGTTATTTTGCAGCCCATGATGAATGATATTTACATTGAGACTTTTCACCTTCTTCTATCTACCTAGCTTACCATGCTAACATTTTTTCTTCCTTTGTAGTAAGGTGCATTTGAGCTAGCAACCTTCACATCATTTACTCTTTCTGAAAGCAAATAAAAATATCTAATTCTACACTTATTTCATCCATGAATACAGATTAAACTGTTGGATTCACTTTATTTCTCTACATAACTACTGAATTTTCATGATTAAACTGTATGACAATTCATTATTCTCTATCTACAACAAGTGAAATTGAAAAATGACAAGTCAAGATTAAAATGTTTAACTCATCATGGACTATGGCATTTATTGACACTCTGCCATAGTCAAAAGGTAAAAAGTAGTGTCATTTATTCTTGCACACTTTCATGTTTTATTCATTTTTATTTTGGAGTCTTTTATTTTTTCTAAGTCCTTTGATTTCTCTTTTAGGACTTTTTACCCTCTTTTTGATTTTTTTGATTTTTTTACAAAATATGTGAATACAACTTGCAGAAGGCAAAGTATGTACAGATTTACAAGATTACCAACATTCAAGTCAAGATTATGAATCCTATATTATAGGTCACTAACACTGTGTTTATAGCAAACTGAATTTTGCTACTCCATTTCATTTCACGCGTTTCCAAGAAAAATCAAACAGGTTCTTGAAAATGGTTGCATGATTGGTGTAAACCCCTCAGTTGAGATTTTGTTCTTATTTTTCATTCTGGGAAAAATTAAAGAGTTTGCATTTATAAAGGGATTATGTCCATAAGTACAGGTGTGAAGGTGCCAAATACAATTTGCATGTTGGGAAATGTCTCACCTAAAGAAACAATGATGACGGCAATACCCTTACCATTCAAATCACATGTATTTTTTGGAAAAATTGATGGAGATTGGGAATGTGGATCTTTCCATTGAGTTATCTGATATTCATTCATGTTAATTGTTCAAATTCCCATATTTCTTTGTTGATTGGATGTTCTATGTAATTAATCATTATGGTCTCTTCTATGTGGAAAGAAATAAATATAAAAGCCCATTCTTTATTACTGATGGAGTCAAATCCCCTCTCTAAATTCAGAAATATGTTGGTTCATATGTATTTAATAGGGTAGCCAAATCATGATTTCCCCAGGGATTTACTTTTCTCATGGATGCCAATCTCATTCCAGACCTTTAGCGCATGTACTCTCTTTTTAAAAGGGTGAGTGCCCTTGAGCTGCTTCGGCTGGCTCTCATTGCATACATTAAAGCTACTGGGCAAGGTATTGTATTGGATGAAATGAAAGACAAGGACATGGTGTCATCACTTCTAGACTTGAAAGCACGACTTGATATAATATGGGAAGAATTTTTTTGAAGAATGAGGCCTTTTCTAATACTATCAAGGATGCCTTTGAGCATCTGATAAATCTAAGGTAGGTTAGTTACTATATGTTTATGCTCATTTTCTTTTTGTTTATACAGATTTAATTATATAGGTTAGTTACTATATGTTTATGCTCATTTTCTTTCTGTTTATACAAATTTTTCATTGAATTTGTGCTCTTGATTATCAAATTAAGTAAGACAGAAAGTTTGAAAGGATTAATGGCAAAACAACTAAAGGTAAGTAATGAAAGAATGTGTTTAGGCAGACAATTGCATTCATAATATTAGATATATTGTTTTTGCATTTATCTGAATTATGTCCTTTGTCTGCAGAACCGACCAACAAAACTTATTGCCAAATTTCTTGATGAGAAACTTCAATCTAGTAACAAAGGTACTTCAGAGGAGGAGTTGGAGAATACACTGGATAGAGTTCTTGTTTTGTTCAGGTTTATTCAAGTAAGGGACCAACTGATATTCATTTATAAAAGTCTTATATACTAACTAACCCCAACAAATGAGATGTACTAATATCTTAACATTGCCTCATGTATGCACTATGGTAGAATTTAAAAGTGGTATGAGACCCAAATGTACATCTTCAACTATTAGAATTGGAGCTTAACAAATCTTGTGCATTAATTCGAGCAGTATATGCACAAGACGGGGCACCAATAACAAGGTTTCCCCAAAAGCTTCAATTATCTATGCAAAACAAAGAGTTGTTGGAAGTTTCATTTTAGATATCTTGTGTATGTGATGGATAGATAAAAAATTTATGAGCTGGCTATTGAACTACACTTGGATTGCTCCATAAATATAAGGGTTTCGTGTAACCATATGAAACCCCTTCTATTGTTTTTTTTTATCTTATCCATTTTATCTTGGAAAGTTTTTAAGGTATCCTTAGGGAATTTCATGTGGATTTGCAATAAATATTAGGGGTGCATATCATGCAACAACTAGATCATTTGAATTTTGAGCGGCCATTATATTATGTGGAATAATTTGTTTTTTATTTACTATTGGGCCTGTTACGTCCAATGGATTTTTTATATCTTTAATATCTCCTTATTTGAATAATTTGGAATAAACAAAAGAAGAATATTTTTTAAATTCAATTTGAGTCTTTGAATAAAAAACAAAAATAAATAATCTTTCATAACTTCAAAATTTTCAAGTAAAGTCATTGTTTTTAGAGTAGTACATTTTTTCAAGAAATATAAATGCCTTTGAAGATTATTCTTGTGTTTCCTCAATAATATGAGATGTGCATATTGAAGCTATGTGTTAAAATTTGAAGCAGTGATTGTAAGTTTCTGTGAATGCCACACGAAGTAATGTTATGATAGGTCTTGGGGTTAAAAAATATAGTCGTGGTTGGAAATATAAACCTGATTGGTGTTTAAACAAATTGTTTCTATAAGGCCTAGGATCTCGGTTGTGAAACAACCTTGGGTCTGAAGTGAGGGGTTTGAATGTAAGTGGACATGGGGTTATAACCTAAGAATAAATAGTGCGATATTAAAGCTTCCGAATTTATAAGGTGAAATTTCCAGAGTTGGTTTGATATTTATTAAATTTACCCGCTATCAGTATCACCTAGTGAATGATTTTAACCTTATTCCTTCTCCTGTTTACTAGTAAGAAGGAAATAATCATCTCCCCGAAATTAAAAATTGGAAGAATAAGTGTCAATGTTTGAGACTTCAAAAAATGGTGAATATTTTCGTCTGATATCTGAATATATACTATTTACAAAGAAACTGAATTGTCACTGAAATTTTCTTGGAAAGAAACTGAAGCAATCAAAATTGATTTTGATGACAAAATTCATAGACATCACCAGCTTGGTATTTTTTTATTTTTTATTTTTTTAAATTTAACCCGTCGTCGGTATATTGATGCTTTATAAGCGTCGGTCTTGAGACACCCTATAAACGTCGGTCTTGCGACGCCTTATACGCATTGGCCTTGCGACATTCAACTGTATGTTGGTATTGCGACACTTCTTCCTGGCGTCGGTATTGCGACGCTTTTTCAATGCGTCGATATTGCGACACTTCGGCACAACATAGGTCTTGAAACACTTTTTCATAGCGTTGGTATTACGACACCTTAATAAGCGTTGGAAGAGCGACGTTCATGTCGGACCACATATCGTTGGAATTACGACAGTTTACACATGTCGGAAGAGCGACAGTTTACGAATGTTGAAAGAGCGACAGTAAAAACATCAGACCACATATCATCAGAATTACGATAGTTTACACACGTCAGAAGAGCGACAGTTTACAAACGTCGGAAGAGCGACGGTAAAAATATTGGACCACATATCATCAGAATTGCGGCCGTTTTCGCACGTCGGAAGAGCGATGGTTTGGAAAGCATCAGAAGACCGACGGTTGTTTGGAAACATCGAAAAATGTGTCAGTATTGCGACACTTTGGAAAAGCGTCAGAATTGTGATGTAATGGCTAACCACGTTTTTTCCAGCCTCAAACTGTTGCTCTTGCGACGACTATGTGTCGGAATAGCGACGAACTGGCCATCGGAAATTGGGCCAAATTTTCTAGTGTTGGGTTTTGGATCTATTCTCAGCTTTAGGTAAGTTTTACTATAAAAATTTAAATTTAAATATTTCATTTTTTACTTTTTATGTCTTTATACTAATTTTATTACTTATTTCTTTTATACTTGATGATTAGGTACAACACTAGCAAGTTTCCTACCAAAAGGAAGAAGCCATCAATTATGTTCTAGATGATGTTGAACATGTATTACTTGATATTGTTGATGATCTTTAAGTTATGCTTACAAACAAAGCTCATTTTTGAGATCTATTAATCAGTTTTACTTGTAATGTTTAGACTTTGACATTTTATGAGAATAATCCTTATTTTTTGCAAAAAACATGTGATTACTATTACTTTTTGACATAAAATTCAATAAAAATGTTATTTTCTTAAGTTTTTTGTTAAGATTTTCCCAAAATTTAGTTTATTTAATATGGTTTTTTTAACAAAAGTCTCTAAAAGTGTATTTTTTTCATTCTATTTGTATTGAAAATTTGTATTTTTTTTGTCATATCATTCAAAATATTGGTTTTTTAGCGACAATTATTTGATGTGCATTGAAAAATTAATTAGTAATACATAAACTTGTAGAAATATAAACTTTATAATATTGACCCTTTTTTCATTTTTTATCTATTTGAAAAAGTGAAGATATCATTACAAATTTTTATTTAAAATATATATATATATATATATATATATATATATATATATATATATATATAAAACACAAGTACATAAATGCACTTAAAAATAAACATCTCACAAAAGAAGAAGACATTAGAAAATGTATAGTGTCAAAATCAATCCTCTAAAAAAACGTTGGTGATGATACACCACCACTATTCAAAATCGATATAAAAAGCATCACAGAAAAAAATTAAAAAAAATTAAAGTGCCAAAAACATGCTCAAAAAAAAAAAAAAAAATTTGATTCTGCATCACTGTTTTTCAAAATCGGGTGTTTTTCTTGCTACGTCAAAAAGTAGGTACCAGTGCAGTTACCTATTTCATCAGTAACAGTGTATTGATCTATAAGTTCGCCCTTTGGATGAATAATTTTGATAATTTTTTACGAGTCCAAAGAAGCTGTAACTCGATTTTTTTTTCATGTTTATATAGTTTGAAAAAGAGGAAAAAATTAAAACTCTAAAGGTTCTTTTTTTGTAAATTTAGTCTCTTAGTCTGAAAAGGCATAAAATGACACTCAGGAGAACCTTTTAGTCACGCCTGACTAAAGTATTATATTTTTGTAAATCATCTATCCTAGCCCAGAAAAAAATCTTTAAATTATACTGGGAAGATTTTTTGTTTGTTTACTTTAACGAGTTTGAAAATACAAGTGCTCTACAATATTTTCATGATTTGGGAGTACGAAAAGATCTAAAAGAGGACTCCTAGAGGAAAAATTGGTATAAAGGGTAGAAACTAGTTTTGATATTGATGGAACTACTCAAAACATATAGAGGTTAAGAGGATGGATAATAAGACTAGTCACCACAATGGTTATCAGGGAAAGGGTAAAAAACCAAGTGAAAGCATATGACCAGTCAAGAAGATGGTGACGATGGAATGAGAAAACCAATAATCATCAAGAAAAAATAGGATGATTAAAATGGAATTCACACCAGATAAAATTATAATGGTTTCACTTTTACCCAAGATTGAAACTTCGAAAACTATGCTTGAAATTGGTTTCATTTTTACATAATATTGAAACATAGAGAAAATATTATTGAGAATAATTGAAGGTAGTTTCATTTTTACATGAGCTTGAAGCATAGAGAAAATATTCTTGATATTAATTGAAGGTAGTTTCATTTTTACACAAGCTTGAAATGAGTGAAAACTATGCCTGAGAGTTCTGGAATATGGTTTCATTTTTAAACAAGCTTGAAATGGAGAAAAAACTATGCTTGAAATTTTTTTTCATGCCCCCAACATAATAAAAAAAATTTGGGAACATGTCCCGCAAGCTTCATTACATTAACCTAAGTAGAATATTGGTTAATAATAAGAGGATGGAATAAAGTTTCATTTACGATATCAAGTGAAAAACTCGACTGGAAGGGAGATTTTTTTTTTAACAACCTTGACACATGAAAATAAGTATGCTCAAAGGACCTTGTGTTAGTTTTTAACGAGATTGACACAAGAAAAGGAACTTTGCTCTAGGTACCACGTTTCATTTTTTAACGAGCTTGAAACAATAAAAGAATTATTCTCATGACACCTTGTTTCATGTTTTTAACTCTACTCTAGTGTCTTATTCCTTGGTCATGTAATATAAGAGACCATAGTTTCCAAGATTTTATCATCAGATGAGAGAAAAATGGTCTGGAAAGGAAAGATATCAAGGGATCCACAAGAAATATCATGCTCCAATTCCCCGAGTAAATGACTCACCATATCTCCTACTGGATCTAGGTGAAAATAAGTTGAGGAAATAATGTGAGGCTCCTCTTAAAAAGTAGGTAAGTGCATGGGATAGGTTACCACATAATTAACTTGTGTCTAGGGAGATACCACTTGCATATTCAAAATTCTTAGGGAAGTAGAAGTCAAATCAGGACCAACAAATGAAAGTTGATCGATAGTCACAATCCTTTCATCATGTGGTTAGAATATCACTCGAAACAGTGTGGAAAAAAAACATTCAGAACATAAACATAGTCTCACCTCAGGAGAAAATTGAAGTCCAAGGAGCCCATGATGACCATAACATCACTACATGTAGTTTTTCTTCCAAAGGTAACATATAACTAAGGATCTGTAACTATTGAATAGTTCTTATAATAAAGGAGTTTTTCAGTTCCCTCGTGCTCGATGAGTCGAATGTTGTTTGATGTTTTTATGAGTCCAAAGAAGCTGTAATTTGATTTCTTTTTCACACTTATATAGTTTGAAAAAGAGGCAAAAAATAAAACTCTAAAGGTTCATTTTTTGTAAATTTAGTCTCTTGAGTCTAAAAAGGCATAAAACGACACTCAGGAGAACCTTTTAGTCATGATCGACTAAAGTATTATATTTTTGTAAATATTCTATCCCAGCCCAGAAAAATCTTAAAATTATATTGGGCAGATTTGTTTTTGGTTACTTTAACAAGTTTGAAAATACAATTTCTCGACAATATTTTCATGATTTGAGAGTGTGAAAAGAGATGAAAGAGGACTCCTCCTATAGGAAGAAGAGGTATAAAGGGTAGAAACTATTTCTAGTCATGATGGAACTACTAAGACATATAGAGGTCAAGAGGATGGATAATAAGACCAGTCACCACAGTGGTTCCTCGGGAAAGGGTAAAAAACCAAGTGAAAGCATATGACCAGTAAAAAATATGGTGACCATGGAATGAGAAAACCAAGCATTATCACGAAAAAATAGGATGATAAAAATGGAAATCACACAAGATAAAATTAGAATGGTTTCATTTTTACACAAGCTTGAAACTTGCAAAACTATGCTTGAAATTGGTTTCATTTTTACACAAGCTTGAAACATAGACAAAATATTCTTTAGAATAATTGAAGGTAGTTTCATTTTTACACAAGCTTGAAACATAGAGAAAATATGCTTGAGAATAATTGAAGGTAGTTTCGTTTTTACACGAGCTTGAAACGAGGAAAAACTATTCGTGAGAGTTCTTGAACATGGTTTCATTTTTAAACAAGCTTGAAACGGAGAAAAAATTATGCTTGAAATTTATTTTTATGCCCCCAACGTAATAACAAGATTCTAGGAACATGTCCCCCAAGCTTCATTACATTAACCTAAGTATAATATTGGTTAATAATAAGTGGATGGAATAAAGGTTCATTTACGAGATCAAGTGAAAAACTTGACTGGAAGGGAGATTTTTTTTTTTAACGACCTTGACACATGAAAACAAGTATGCTCAAAGGACCTTGTGTCAGTTTTTAACGAGCTTGACACAAGAAAAGGAACTTTTCTTTAGGTACCTTTTTTCAATTTTTAACGATCTTGAAATAGTAAAATAACTATTCTCATGACACCTTCTTTCATGTTTTAACGAGTTTGACACAAAAAAAGAACTCTACTCTGTTGCCTTATTCCTTGGTCATGTAATATAAGAGACCATAGTTTCCAAGAGTTTCTCATCAGGTGAGAAAAAAATGGTCTGGAAAGGAAAGATATCAAGGGATCCCAAAGAAATATCATGCTCCAATGCCCTGAGTAAATGACTCACCATATCTCCTACTGGATCTAGGTTAAAAGAAGTTGAAGATATAATGTGAGGCTCCTCTTCAAAAGTAGGTAAGTGAATGAGATAGGTTACCACATAATTAACTTGTGTCTAGGGAGATACCACTTGCATATTTAAAATTCTTAGGGAAGTAGGATGATTGGAAGTCAAATCAGTACCAACAAATGAAAGTTAATTGATAGTCAAAATCCTTCCATCACGTGGTTAGCACATCACTCGAAACAATGTTGAAAAAACAACATTCATAACATAAACATAGTCTCAGTCGAGGAGAAAATTGAAGTCCAAGGGGCCCATGATGACCATAACATCAATAAATATAGTTTTTCTTCCCAAGGTAACATATAACTAAGGATCTATAATGATTAACTAATTCTTTTAATAAAATCAACCTATAAAGTATTATCCTATGGGAAATTTTGGAAAGGGTTGCAGAAATTATATCCTTGGGATTCGAATACACAAAACACGACATACTCTAGGATGTGAAGGTTCAAGAATTTCAAGTGAGTCTGAAATCACATAATGATGACCATGTGTAAAATATCATCCCATGTATGGTACTTCCAGATGAAATGAAATAAAGTAACTGAACAATTTACTGGATTTAAATTCGGGTGAAGGACGGAGCACACGAGTTGTCGCATTGAACGTTGGATTATTAGGGAAAGGAGCCAAACCTGTTTTTATACATAAAATTCATTTCTGCAGACAAAAATTAACTCCCTAGATCTAGTGGTCTGATTTAGAACAACATATGGTAAAAATATCAATGATTTTCGATTGGAATAGGGGAAAAAAACCTACCTGGAATTCATAGGAAGTCCTCCTCTTCTCTTTTCTTATAAGCTCCAATCCTAGCTCCACGCACTATAAATAGAACCTATAAAAATTTCTAAAACAAGAATAGGAACTACAATATCCACATAACATAATCCAATATCTCTATTCAATGACTCAACATGGAATCGAAATACATAAGCATAAGTATAACACAATTATATAAAAACATGTTTCTTTTTGTACTAATAAATAAAGGAGAGAGTTGCAACCATATACATAAGCTGATTTTGTATATGTATCTCCAATTGTCTTGTCCATCCTTTCCATAAATAAAACCTTCACAGTCAACCCTAATGAAAATGGATTATGATTCCTTAAGCTCACAACAACAACATGAGGGCACTAGAAATCTAAAAAATCCAACCTAGTAATCTCCAAAATCCAACCTAGACTCTATGGGAGGTACTAAAATTATAGGGAAAACATGGTAGTTTAGGATTTACCAATCTATACTTGAGAACCACTTATGAGGGAAGATAAACTCAAGGGATAAGATATAATATCACAAGAGTAGGATCATATACGAAATCGAGATCTCTACCCATGCTAAATGGTTAAAACCGCCTTAGAATCTTGTGGAATGAGATGATTTGAAAATATTTTTTAATTTTCCTGAAATTCTAGAATCAGTGCACCTACAGGGTAGAGAAACCTCTGCTTCTCAACAAAGATTCTCAGTTTTGAAACTTGCGGCCAACGTAGTTGGACACGCATATGGAGTGTGCTAGGGCTAAAATCATAGTATTTGAGCAGGTAGACCCAAAAACTCATACTTTTTGGAGAAGTGATGCTTAGTGATTTATGATGGGATTATTGAAAAGTGTTCAAGGATGTTGATTACTCTGGTTTTAAATCCTTTCGGGATGATGTGAAAAAATCACCTGTAATAGATTTGCCCCAAAGTAAAAGTTTAGAAATAGTGGTTGAGGACTGAAGTACTTTAGATTATGACATGTCCAGATCAAGAAAAAATTAGTCGAGATCATCATCTGTTATAGTACATATTATCATCACAATCATTGTTGAGGGAGGCATACCCATACTCAACACATAAGCCATATGACATGTACAATGACCAAAAAGTCTCCTCCACTGATGGAAGAATTGGACCTCAAACTAGGATGAATTTCTAAAATATCATAGCCATCATACTTTGTATTATTTTATGAGTCTTTAAATCATAGCCCAGATGGATGGAATGAGATCTAGGGTCTTCTACCTCATTACTCGATATTATGATTCCAACCATGTGAATAAATAAGCCAGAATTGAACATGGTAGACAATATCTGATTATTGGACAATGATCTAAGTTATTAATAGACGCAAGAGAAACCACTGATGATGTTAATGTTTCTCAAGGTAATATAGTACAATTTATGTGATGTGAATGGATGATCTGAAGTCAAACACCACATAAAATATTTCAGTCAAAGGCCAATGATGAGGACATGCTTCCAAGAGTGAGAAATAATGTACCTAAAGAAAAGTTGATAATTTAGGCTATCAATGCGGCTCAAACCCACACTCATGCAGATATCGGGGTTTTTAATTCTTTTAATTCATCCAAATTTGAATCCAAGAGAACCCAAAAAATCCTAATTTACAAAACTACAAATTTGTAGGTTTCTAGATTCCACATCACTTGCCACAATATGTGACATGTTGACAATTATTCCAACTCATTTATATCACCATGCCACATCGACATGCCACTTCACTCAAAACCTTCCGTACTGACACATCAACATGCTACATCAACATTTTCCTACATGTAGGGTCTGATAGTGCTCCCTTGGACTCCACATAACTTCTATGTGGCTTACTAATTTAGCATTTGAATCTATGTTTTTCAAAAAATACCTCTTTTTGATATTCCTGCATGCTTGAACTTCCACTCCTTGACAAAATATAATGTTGTTACTTGATAGATTCCATGCCCATTTTCTGCACTTAAAGAAATCTGCATGTCTTCGCTTTTTCGATCCAATCGTGAAATTACCAAGCCACTAGGAAAAATAAGAAAAGTATCCAACAACCTAAGGTCATTCTATCTAGTGGACCACTATACCATCGAGGGAGCTTATAAAGTCTATTAAAACTTAAAATTGATCTTGTTATATGACCCATTAGACCAGCGGGCCACCACGATAACTACAAAATATATTGATAGCTTAAGGTTGTTCTGGTTAGTGAACCTCTATGTTAACCCATAGTCACAACTCCTATCAGACTATATAATCGTGGGTTAGGGAGAATCACCCCAATCCCCAAATTTCAAGCTTAATTCCAAAAAACCAAAGGAACAAACCACAAAACTCAAAGCTTCTTATAATCTTCTCGAGCATGTTCCAAAGGTTTGGAATCAACTCCGACAAGGAAGAAAAGTTTCCCAAAAACTTATGAAGGATTAGAAATATTCAACATCCTATAAAAACAATCTAATAACAATTCCACAACCAAGTATATTCTCAAATGTTAGCCTCTCTCATAAACAATTATAAATCTAAAATAAATTAAATATTGAAAGTTAGGTATTTATGTCTAACTCTCTAGATTGGGTTGTTCCTCTAAGTGAGGAGCTAGCTTAGGTAGCTCCTATATTAGTGTGTGTGGTTGAGAGAATATCTCAACCAATTTTTCCAAGATAGACGCACTATCTTGAGACAAATTCCTCATATATTTAATAATAATGATAGTGAGGAATGCTTGAGGCTGAGGCCTTTTCCGCCATATCTATGTTTCTATGTTTTTGGTGTGTTTTCTATGTGTGTTAATTCTTTTTTTTTTGTGTTAATTCTTTGTTATTTTCAACTTGTGGTATTAGAGGCTAGTTGTGAAATTTGTGTTTGTTGTGATGGTTTGAGAGTTGTAGCTAAATGGAGGAGTTGTTTATTATTAAAAATGGTCTTAAGTTCCCAACATGCTAGAGAGAAGGAGATATAAGTCATAGAGAAAGTCACTACATGTTACGCAGTTTTTGAAAGTAGCTCGAATTCCAATGAATGGAATGCACGATTTAACTACTCTGAATGAATATTTCTTAGTAATTATAGCATCGAATTTTATTGATCATGAATGACCAATACAATTGGTACCGACATATTGACAACTGAACCATCTTGCAACCTACGGAAATTTAAATGAAGTGCTAGCTATGATTTGTTGGTGTAAGTACAACTATGAGGGTCTGAATGGATTGGCATGTACGCGTTGTGATTTGAGAGCTTAAGTGGAATCCAACAAAATAGTCTGCTCCGTTGAGTGCTCATTCTAGAGAAACCCTCAACTCGCATATGCTCGGTTGTGTTTGGTGTGCTTATGCGTGGTATCACACATATGAGTGGTCTCAGTGCCTAATTGTTGACAACATAAGTTTAGCAAAACAAAAGTTGATGAATTAGCAGTGGGAAGGAAAAGAGTAGATAGGTCAAAGTCTATATGCGTGGAAGGTCATGAGCGTGGAGATGGGAAGTGTGATTAGCGACATTAGAACTAATTTTTAATCTGTTATAAATCTTGCATAGATCCAAACCCAACCTCTATGTGTGATGAAGCAATTTCTATGTGTGGTGAATGAGTTTGAGATCAAATGGGGACAAACTTCAAATACCCATAATACATTGAAAGGTATGTTATTTTTATTGATTTTTGAAAACCCAATTTTGAGTGTCCATTGGTGAAGGCAGATCTACTCAAGCTGCAAGAGTAAGATTTGGCACAAGCCAGATTTGTAGTTCCCAAGTCGTGGCCTCAAGTAAAGAATAATCACGGTTATTCTTGTTTGAACATTGATTTCAGCTGAGGAGGAGCCAATTGCGAGGATGGAAGTGTTTGGGCTCTGAGCGAAGGAGCCCACATAATTTAATTTCTAACAGTGTGTAGAGATAATTTAATTTACGAAATCATTGAAGTATTCCTCTGGCATGAAATTTGTTCGCGGGTTATTAACCATCATGCTTCTGTGTATTTTTCTCTTTTTTATTGCATGTGTAAGATTGTTGTGGTTGAGTTGATACATATCCTTTTAAGACGTGTCAATCAAGCAATATTTTTTCTCTTATGGATTCAATGGGCGACTTTGAAGTGTCCAAAAGTACCAATCATTGTCATTCTGTTTTCATTTCTCCCTTAATGACCATGTCTATGACTTCATAGTTAGAGTGATTACCAACACTAACATAGCTGCAGAATGTCTCTCCCAGATATATTGCACCAAATGTTTGTGGAAATACCAAGAGATTTTGCATTTTTGTTGTTGATTTTAGAGGGAATTCGTGACCAGTTTCAAGGCATATGAGAAATTGCAGAGAAGTGAAGAAAATAAATCGACATAACTCTTCAAGAAATTTCCATATCCTCTCTCCAGATTCGTAAACGAAGTTGTTGGCACTCATAGTCTTTGAGCTCGAACCCACATTTCACTTATTGCAGACCAGGATCTGCTTTGATGGCTTCCTGACAGTGAAAATGTGTCTCATCATATCAAACATAATTATGAGGCTCAATCTACATGGTAATGAGTGAAACAAATCTTTCAATGGTTAAAGGTGCACGTTTTAAATGGAATTCTAAAATTTATTCACCTTTATTTAGTAGCTTTTAAATTGATATCATAAAGTGGCTTTATTTTAATAGGACCTTAAAAAAAGGATGCGTATTAAAGATTTGTTAATGGAGAGACAAAGAGTGGTGTGATAATGCAGCTTTTGTAATGGAGAGATAAGGAGTACTTGTAATTTTTTGCATGAGATAAAAAGTGCATTAAATTTTTTATTTTGGAGAGATAAGTTTTCTTTTTTTCGGTATATAGTGATAAGGTAAACTTATTTTATACATTTGGGATGAAGATTGTAATTATTTTTCTTATAAGAGTGATGTTTTTTTTTTTTTTAATTGGAGTGATAAGGTGTGAGATTTGAAAAATCATTTTGGTAGTTGATTTTTTGAAGTCATCCAAAGTGAAAAGTCTTGTAAGTCAAAGAGGGTAGATTTTCCTTTGAAGAATTTACTGTAAATATTCAAGGTCAATCAATTCCATTTCAAAGTCAAAGTCAAAATTAAAGTTGTAAATGAGAAGTCACACTGGAAAGTGAGCAAGTTCAAGTGAGGGTTAATGATAAGTAAAGGAGATATTGAAGTTAACTTTGGAGATAGAGCTTATCATTGCTTGAGAAGATGAAAGATGATCCACTCATGTAATTAATAAAAACATATCTTTTTGGTGGTGCTTGTGTCCTAGATCCACCGGAAATTGAATAAGGGGATCTTAGGTACACGAAGAGTGTGTTTATGATGGTGCATGCTTCATGATGTTTCTTATGATTTGTGTCTAGTGTTTTGACACATAAATGATTTAATTTAACACACAGATAAATTTCAATGCAAGAAAACGAAAACAAGCACAACACGTGTAACTAAGTAGCTGCAAGGAAGGATAATTAAACTCAACACATGCATTTACGCACCTACAACAAATAATCAAATTTTTCAACATCATCATTCTACCTCAACAAGAAGATACACTCAATACAATCAAGTTAATGAATCTAGAAACTCCACTGTTTCAAAGAAAAGTCTACATCAACATTCTTGCACATAAATTTAAGAACTTGTGATCTGAGTTGGATTATAAGGGTGCCTTCTCGATTGAACCCGACACCCAAGTTTTGAAATTAAGTCAAATTATGTCAAAGTTAATTCATTGTTTTAAGTGATTCATTAAAATCATTAAGCATTTTTGGGTGCATTTTCGACAGTGTTAGACGCCCTTATTTTTCCAATAAGCACAATCAAGTCAGTATGAAGTTCATCACATCAAGTGAGCCAGCGTGAAGTTCATTGCAGCAACAATCAAAGCAAGAAAGCAAGTTCAACTCTAACACAAGTAAATGTAATATTCAAGAAACAATCAAGCAAGTTTAAATCTACAGCAAGCAAGCTTGACTTCCAGTGAACTTGAAACAACAAAAACAAGTTTCACCAAGAAAGAGATCAATAAAATTCTGAAGCAAGCGAGCGTGCTAGACTCAATCAAGTGAGAAAGTTCAAGACAAGCGAACCTTAATTCAAGCGAGTGAGTTCATATGGCACAACGCATCCAGCTGCTACAAGTTCTACACAAGGTGATGTTATCAAGTGCTGAAGACATGGTAGAAATCAACAAAGCAACTCTTGCTGATATTTCATGGCATCTACAATAGAAAAATGAAACCATTGAGTTTCCTCAACTGGAGTCGCAACTAAAAATAAATGAGTTGCAAAAGAAGAGTGATGCTTCCAAGTCTTTGAACCATCCAAATGATAAGTCATTCATCCAAACAGCGTCAAGTGTCGAAGTTGTTCAAGCTCAACTTTCTTCCAAGCCAATCATCAAGCCATGGGAATAAATTGAAAGTAACATAAATGGATGAGGCTTAGGATATGTCAAAGATGATGCCAACTTGCATATCCTAGATTATTCAAAGACCATTAAGTTCATCAATGCAGGATTTCTTGAACAAATTACCTCAGCACGTTCTAAGAAAGTTGCAGAAAAAGAGAAATGCAAGCAACTCGAAGTTATAGTCAAACCGAAATGTCCTCATTATCAAAGAAACAGACATATGGAAGATCAGTGTTTTGATCTCCATCCTTGTCGCCATTGTGGAAATCCAAATCATTCATCAGATAAATTTTGAAACCAACAACAATCAACCAGATTAAAGATCAAATATGAATGGATTGATTCCTGGAAATGGTTGTTAACATTTAGAAGATTGTATAAGTTTTACAATAGAATTAACTCACACATATTGCAACCGAAAGTCAAAAGAATATTTTACTCTCATGCAGTTGAACATGGGAGTACACCAGTGCGACACTCCTGCAACTGAAGGGGGGAGTTCAGAATTAATTTCTAGATGATTGTCTCACCTTTCAGCTGACAAAGGGGGGGAAATGATATTGAAATTAAAGGTGGTTGTCAGACTAAAATTTTCGAAAACATAAACAAAATTAGCCAGTGGGCATATTCAGCAGCCAGTGAGTAGTTTCTGACAACTGCAGTGAGAAATTTTCAACCCAACAAAAGCAACAGTGAGTTGTTTTTGACATCATCAGCCAGTGGGTGTTCAAAAAAATTTGTCAGTGGAAAAAAGATGTTGATTTCACGCAAAGGATAGATGGATCCCTTTGCAGATTGGCACATGATGGAGTTTTCAATCGAAATTCAGAGATGAATCAGACATGAAGCTAACTCATGGTCTCTTCAGATTTTAGTTTTTCTAGCATCCAACTTTGGAGGTTTTTCAAGTAGTGCTTTTGAGGAGCAACAATTTTAGCATGAGAACTTGGAAGATGGTTCCTCGTTCTTATTTTTTATTTATCCTTGAGGGGGGGAATGCTAGCCTCTCTCATAAAAAAATATAATCCAAAATAAATTAAATAAATTAAATATTGAAAGTTAGGTATTTATGCCTAACTCTCTATATTGGGTTGTTCCTCTAAGTTCGGAGTTAGTTTAGTTAGCTCCTAGATTAGTGTGTGTGGTTGAGAGAATATCTCAACTAATTTGTCCGAGGTAGACGCACTATCTTGAGAAAACTTCCTCATCTATTTAATTGTATTATTACATTCTTTTAATAGTGGTAGTGAGGAATGCTGTGAGGCTAAGGCCTTTTCCGCCATATCTGTAATTCTATGTTTTTGGTGTGTTTTTTGTGTGTGTTAATTCTTTGTTACTCTCAACATCAAAAAAGGAACATAGAGATGGAGAATAGAAAAATCCACAACTTCACCCAATTGAGTGAAGTTATTCTCATTGCTTTGGGTTACAAACTTCAAACTTCAAACTACAAAAATTAAAAATAGAGAGGCCAACAATATGGCTTTTCTCTTGAGAAAAAAAGGTCCCATAAGTAGAGAAGAACCTTTAAAACTTCTCATCAACTTATGGATATTTCTTCACTTAAACATACCTCTCATACTTAACACAAGTAACATACTTTAAGGCATGCCTTCTATTTA
This sequence comes from Pinus albicaulis, assembly GCA_034641835.2. NCBI lineage: Eukaryota > Viridiplantae > Streptophyta > Pinopsida > Pinales > Pinaceae > Pinus > Pinus albicaulis. Next base: position 16,328,567 of record MU968411.1, on the reverse strand, counting down.
CAAATTTCTTTTCTAAAATAAATACAAACAAATAAATATCCATTAATCGTACATAATAAACCATGACTTTGGCTAATCATCACACACATACTCAACAATCTAGCATGTCGACATTCATGAAACAATAAAAAAAAATTTCATTTCATTAACAAAGAAATGTATACACTTATCTTATTTACTTAAGCTTGCTAGAAACTGAATAAGGGAGAGTCGCTTTCCAACTAACCATATGATGAACTACCTTAGAGTTTTATTACAACTAGCAACACACAAACTAAATTCAATACCCTAAGAGGAAGACTCACTCAAGGCTTGCCATGATTTAATTTGGGGGTAGATAACATGATGGCCAATCTTCTTGACATACATGAATCAATATAGTACCTTTCAACTATTGAAACAAGCCTAGTTAAAACTCGCAATATGGAAAACATGGTCTTGCATAAGACAAAGGAAGCCCTTCACTAATCTAGTAGTTTCTCAGTACTTTCCTTTTATCAATGCCATATGTTTTTAGTTAAGATAAATCATTCAATCAATTCTACTAACTCATTAGCTTAGACTGAAGGCTTCCACATTGATTTCCTTATTCAAAGCATTTAAATCCACAATTCTACATAGGATGGTTGTGACTCAAAAAGTTTCTATCTCCTTTTGTTTAAAGTCACAATCCTAGCACACACATGGTTTTTGTTCTATTCTCATGAGTTTCTCTAGCTCATTTGCACAAAATATTTTATCTCTCTCACACACAACAATAGACACAATTTCTCTCTACAAGCCATTTTTTCTTGCACCATGCACATTTCCCAACATGAGAATTTTGGAGTCCCTCCTTAGGCTGTATGGTCAACTCATAAGTCTCTAGAATGGGAATGCAGCCCATAACTCTAGAGTCGTTGAGTACCACTCCCCATTACTTCCCATAATTTTTGATATATGGGTAGTTCAACTACTAATTCAGAAATCTAAACACATAATTTAGGGTAAAATAGGAAACTTCCTAGATCCCTCTTAAACCTTCCCCTCAGACATAAAGATTCATGTTGCCTGTTCTTTTCTTCAATTTTAGAAATATATTAAATAAAAATGCATATTTACATCAAATTAAATCTGTCAAAATATTTATGCTAGCCATTTCAACATTATTTGTCTTATTTACAAATTACAGAAATTTGGGGTTAAAAAGGTACATTACAATTACAACTTCTTTTATAGATGTTTATTTGTAGATCAGTTATTGAATTGTGTTCTAGTGAATATGGAATAATCCTTTTTGTAGAATTATAATTCCTCGTGTCATAGTTTAGAGGATAATGTTGTGGGGTTTTTTGAATTATTCTTGTTCTTTCCCAATCATTAAATCCCATTGAAATTGTCTACTGGGACACATAATCTAGAGGAATGAACTGGCCCAAATAGCGGAGAGCCTAATTCAGCCTCTCTTTTGGGTTGAGTCCCTTGAACCACTTGGTCGTGCATTTTTGTCCACCAACCCCTCTTTCTTATCTTCGATCTCCTCTTCTCTCTGTCATTTTCCCCTTTATCCTTGTTTCCTTGATATTTTTTGTGGAACAACCAATGCTACCTTTTTCACATATGAAAGAGTTAAATTAGACTAAAATATTGTGGGAAAAAATGTATTATATATATATATATATATATATTGTATTATTTATATATGCTACATTTTAGCTATTGCATTTATATTCGAATAATTTTTCACCAATTCTTTTAAATTTTACTATGCACTTATATTGTTTTTGTTATCATTTCAACTATATATGAATTTAGAAACTCTATTAATGATTATGAGAAAAAGGACCGAAAAAAAAAAAAAAAAAAGTAGTTGCAGACTTTGATGAAAAAATAAAAACAATAATCATCTAGATCAAATATTGTTATTCATAAATATTGAATCATTATGAATGGAAAGAATTGAAACTATAACCTAGTCAATCATTTTCTACAACTAGATTTCATATTTATCTTGTTACATGGAATTCTTCTTTTTTGCTCACATTAAGAGATAAATCATATTTGTAACTTGGGCAATATAAATTGTGGTTCTCTCTTGGAAAAAGGTGGGAGTATTATTCATTTTTTTCTGTTTCTTCTAATTGAAGATTGACCATGTCAAGGAATCTTGGCATACATGTCTTGGGCTTTACAGTCACTCCACAGCCAACGTTAACTCTACATTGGTCGTGTGTCAACTATAAACGTTTAGGGTGGCTAACGAAAAAATTCCACACACTATTTTTACACTGACAGACACATCACTTTCTTCTCCCACTTTTCTCTCCTATTTGATGCCTCCTCGCCTCTCCTCTTTTTCATTGATCTAATGCATATCGCCCTCTCTCTATCGATGTCTCCATAAATTCCTCACGTAAATTGTTCCAATTGAATTGAATTTTTATCTTTGTTTGTGTTATTTAAAAAAATAGGAAGTGAAGAGAGATGAAAATTATTATGCCTCTGTCAACGATTACAGCTGCAGTTGTAGCAATTGAATCTTTCAAAGCATTCAATTCCCATCCCCCTCCATCAACAAAAACAACAACAGATGTGAATGCTTATCATGTAATTATATATTACTCTCAACCAATTGTAAAAGAAATGGAGCAACAAATGCAAGTCATTAGGAAAACATTGAAGGTGGCATAGGACATGTAGAAAATATATGCGGATCAACATAAAGGTGCATAAGGAGTTCCAATTTGGGGAAAATGCTTATTTGAGAGTTAAGACAAAGAAAATTTCCTTGAAGATTGAGTCATGTGCCAAGTTGGCACCAAATTTATATGAGCCTTTTGAGATACTTGAAAGGATTGGGTCGATAGCCTATAGATTAACCTTACCTCCATTGATAAAGGTCCATGTTTTTTTCCATGTTTCCTTGCTTAAAAAATATGTATATGAAATTAATCATGTTATAGGTGGAACCAGAGGGAGAGTTCCAACTATAACCTCTATACATCACGAATGGAGACAAATCACGCTCTGTAACCAAGTAATAGAGAAAGTAAAAGTGTAGTGGAGGCACTTTGGGTTGAAAGAAGCCACATGGGAAATGGCAGGCCAAATTAGGGAAACATATCCTTTCCAATTTGCTGAGTAGAGAAAATTGTATATACATTGTAAATGTTGTACAAATCTGTATCTATAAAGATCCATATCAGTTGTGTTTGTTTTTTCTATGGTTATTGAACATCAATGATGGTCTTCACACTCAAGTGGGAGGGGACTGTGACATACTCTTGTTAACACTTCTCTTTTATATAATTTTAATTATTTTAAATCGCCAAGAGAGGAACAAAAATTTCATTGCTTAAGGAAGGAGTTTGCTTGATGAAGTTTTTTTTTTTTAAATATCAGTCCTAGTAAGATGAAAATAATTAAATGTGTTCATTGGGAATTAAATTTTACTAAAAGAAGAAGGATTGGTCCAAGTGTCCTTAAGCTCAAACAACAAGCAAAGAAAGGACAAAATTTTAGGAGCAGCATGGGCTACGCTGTCAGGTCATGGATTGTTGTGAAAATCATGGAAGGAGAGGGAATTTAGTTTGTTTTGGAAAGGAAGGAGAAAATTTATTCATCAATTCTCATACATGTTTTTTTTTTCTCACGCACGTGCAGGAGGCACTGACAGAGGAAACAATATTAAGAATTGTTGTGTAAGCGAACAGTGCTAAGAGGGGGATAAACTGATCTCTAACCTTCCTTCAAATCCTGGAAATGGGGCATCGGCTGAACCCTCTGAGGGAGGCTTGCTAGGTGATTTATTTTAGAGAGTGTGACTTTCCTATAAGGATGAATAACCCACTAGAATATTTTGGATTGACGAACTTATTAGATTTGAGAAGAGTCACTCAGGTGCTGGTGAGGGTTGAAGAACCACTAGGAGTCGCCTTGGTGCTGATGCTTTTGTGTTTGAATCAATGATGAACCACTTGGAGAATTTATTTCTTTACCCATTATATATTAACCCCTAAAGAACCTTCCTTATATTGGAATCTCATCTCCTAAAAGTGAGATATATTTATGTGTCTTTGTGAAATGTTGGCATGACTATGATTATGTATGAATGTGATTGACAAGTGTGTAGCTAGTGCATAAAGGAAGTTTGGCTCGATGGAATTTTGTTTTATCTATTTTTGTTGGTTAAAATCCTCAGAATAAACCCACCTCAAGCTTTGGAATCTGGAACAGGGGTGACAATTGAAAATAAGCCTTGGTTGCAGTTGTATATGGTTGGGTGGAGATTTGTAGTCTTGATCTCAATTTCTAGACATTCCAAATCATAAGATAAATGAATGTTCTAGATCTCGGAACTTAAATTTATGCAATATATTCAATATGTTAGATTTAGGTCTGTAGTGATGTTTATTTGATGACCAACTATGTGGTTTATGCCTGGAAAATGAATTGGCTTTACTGTTATGACTATAAGCATGTTATAATGTTAATATTGTGCTTGAATGTATGGTTATTCCTGTAATTTGAACTAGGAAGGAGAGTCCTTGTTTATATGTGTAATGTTTATCTCCTCATATCCTTCTTAGGTATTTTATGATTTATGGTTGCTTTATAAGTTTTTTTATGCTTAATTAATTGTTCCTCGAAAGAGACCTGTAGGTCTATGGAAAAATATTGACCTGTTTCCTATAAATCATTAAGATTCAAAAAGACCATACAATGCTAAGAGGCTGAATGGACAAGTCCCGATACTATGTCTTACGTTTCGGCTATTGAGAACACAAGAAGAGCAACCATGTAGAAAGCTTAGGAGAAATAACACCAACACATGCCTCATGCAACCTTAATGGAAATAGACGAGTTTTAGCATAATTCCAAGTGATTATGAAGACACCACAACTGAGCCATAGTGGAGTCCCTTCATGAATGACATATAATATGAGACAGTAAGTTGTATATTTACTTAAGCTTGCTAGAAACTGAAGAAGGAAGTTAAAACCACAATTCCACATAGGACCATTGTGACTCAAAAAATTTCGATCTCATTTTATTTAGAGTCACAATCCTAGCACCCATGTGGTTTTTGTTACATTCTCTCAGGTTTCTCTAGTTCACTTGCACACGCTTCTCTATCTCTCTCACACATAACAACATACACCATTTCTCTCTACATACCAATGTTTCTTTCACCATGCACGTTTCCCAACATGAGGTTTATGGAGTCCCTCCTTAGGCTGCATGGTCAACTCAGAAGACTCTAGAATGGGAATGTAGCCCATAAATTTGGAGTAGTTGAGTACCACTCCCCATTCCTTCCCATAATTATTGGTAGAGGGGTAGTTAAACTACTAAGCCAGAAATATAGAAACTTAATTTAGGGTAAAATAGGAAACTTCCTAGATCCCCCTTAAAGCTTGCCCTCTGGCATCAAGATTCATGTTGTTTTCTCTCTTCTTCAATTTCAGTAATATATTAAATAAAATTGCATATTTACATCAAATTAAATTTATCAAAATATTTATGCTAGTCATTCAAATAGTATTTGTCTTATTTACAAATTACAAAACTTTGGGGTTAAAAAGGTCTCTTACAATTACAACTTCTTTTGTAGATGTTTATTTGTAGATCAGTTATTGAATTGTGTTTTAGTGAATATGGAATAATATTTTTTGTAGAATTATAATTCCCTGTGTCATAGTTCACAGGATAACGTTGTGGGGTTTTTTCTATTATTCATGTTCTTTCCCAATCATTAAATCCCATTAAATTGGCTACTTAGACACATAATCTAGAGGAATCAACTATCCCAAATAGGAGAGAGCCTAATTGGGTCTCTCTTTTGGGTTGAGTCCCTTGAACCACTTGGTGGTGTATTTTTGTCCATCAACGCCTCTTTCTTATCTTCACTCTCTTCTTCTCTATGCCATTTTCCCTTTATCCTTGTTTCCTTGATATTTTATGTGGAATACCCAATACTACCTTTTTCACATATGAAAGAGTTAAATTAGACTAAAATATTGTGGGAAAAAAATGTGTTTCCTTGATATTTTATATGGAATACCCAATACTACCTTTTTCACATATGAAAGAGTTAAATTAGACTAAAATATTGTGGGAAAAAAATGTATTATATATATATATATATATAATAGGAATTGTATTATTTATCTATGTTACATTTTAGCTATTGCATTTATATTCTAATTATTTTTCACCAATTATTTAAATTTTATTATGCACTTATTTTGTTATAGATATCATTTGAACTACATATGAATCAAGAAACTCTGTTAATGATGTTGATGATCACGAGAATAAGGACCTAAAAAATAAAGAGAAGAAAAACAAATAGTTGTTGACTTTGATGACACAATAAAAACAATAATCACCTAGAACAAATATAGTTATTCATAAGGATTGAATCATTATGAATAGAAAGAATTCAAACTCTAACCTAGTCCATCATTTGCTACAACTAGATGTCATATTTATCTTGTTAAATGGATTTCTTCTTTTCTGCTCACATTAAGAGATCAATCATATTTGTAACTTAGGCAATATAAGTTGTAGTTCTGTCTTGGAAAAAGGTGGGAGGATTATTCATTTTTTTTCGTTTCTTCTAATTGAAGATCGACCACATCAAGGAATCTTGGCATCCACAGCCAACGCCGACTCCACGTTGGGCGCACGTCAACTATAAATGTTTCGGGTGGCCAACGACAGAATTCCACGCTATTTTTATACCGACAGACACATCGCTTTCTTCTCCCACTTTGCTCTCCTACTATTTAATTCCTCCTCTCCTCTCCTCTTTTTCATCGATCTCTCTCTATCTATCTATCTGTCTCTCCAGAAATTCCTCATAGAAATTGTTGCAATTCAATTGAATTTCGATCTTTGTTTCTGCGATTCTTTAAAAAAAAGAAGTTGGAAGTGAAGAAAGATGACAAATATTACGACTCTATCAATGATTGCAGGTGTAGCTGCAGTTGCAGCCATTGGAGCTTTCAAAGCATTCAACTCCCATCACCCTCCATCAACACAAACAGAAACAGCACCAAATGCGGATGCCCGTCATGTAATTATATAGTTAGTTGTTTTTAAGTGAGATTTTGTGAAATAATTTTCTGCTTATTTTTTATTTACAATTTGATAAAAATTCATTGAAATAATAAATTTGATAAAAAAACTCTACATAATCAAAATTCCCACCATCAATATTTCACTACAATATTTTTTTTTTTTAATTTCAACCAAAAACTTCATAACAATAACACTTCAAAACACAACCCGTTATTCAAAATATTATTCTCCCTAAAAATTTTGTTTTATTCTCAATATTACTCTCTTTAAACATTTGTCTTATATGGGAAAGTTTGTTGTGAACATTTTGTTTTGTTTGATAGATTTTCTAACCATGGTGTGTTTTGGTTTTGTGTTAAGCAGCAGAATGAGGGTCATAGTCCGCAGGATGGTGAAATAAATGTAAAAGCAAAGGAGAAGGAGGAGGCGGTAAGGTTTTTCCCTGAGTTTGATGGTCTTCACTGTTATGAAACGTTAGTTAAGCGTTAATTGCAGGGAATCTAAATTTAACCCACCAAAGCTAATGAAATTTACAAATGTGATAAATCAATATATAAATATATTTCATTTATTTAAATTCAATAGTATTATAATTTTCTGCAATTTTCAAATCCCTTATGTGAAAGCGCCAAATCCATTATTCTTAATTATTTTAAAATAATAAAATAATTTGTTAAAATCAAATTAAATTACTAAATAAACTGGCGGTGAAAATACATCAATTATTTTTGGGGAATTTTCTACATTCGTTAAAAATAATTATGATGTTTTTTCTGCAATTGTCAAATCCCTCATGTGATAGGGCCAAATCCATTATTCTTAATTATTTTAAAATAACGAAATAATCTGTTAAAATAAAATTAATAAAGAAAAAAGTTATGTCTTATTACATTTGCTTAATATACTTTAGTTTTTAAAATAGTGCTTAATATACTTTAACCAAACGAGTATATGAACTTTTTATAGGTTACTCTTTTTCAAGTTGTCTCATTCTTTTTTGAGTTGTTTCTAATGAGATTTTTTGAAAGATATTTTTGGTGGATTTGCTAGATCAAATTTCCTACTTACAATATGGGAAAGATGAAAACAATCTTGAACTTTCCTCATCATATTTCTTACTTAAAGCATTAATCATTACCTTCCCTTTTTCTTTTCTTTTTTCATAATCTTGTAGTCATAGCCTAACATTTTAATGACCCACTTTTGCTATTCTAGGGAGGATAACCTTTGTTCCAAGAAATAATAAGTTGCGATGGTTTATCTTAATATTGAAATGATGCCTCATCAAATAAGGTTACCAAAAATCAATTGCATGAAGAATAATCAACATTTCCTTCTCATAGATGGTTTCTCCTAAGTTTCTATCCCACAACTACTTACTATTGAGTACCAATGGGTGTCCTTCATGCATTAAAAAAAGCCAAGAGGGATCATATTTCTTTTAGAGTGTAATTTTTTTTAAAAGACATGTTTAATCTCCAATTGGAACACAAACATACTTACACATCCCTCTCATACTTGGTCAACTTAATGAGCAGTGTGTCCTTGTTAATAGTATCTTTTAATCACAAATGTCATAATAGAGAAAAATTTTAAGGACTAAATTTTTTCTATCCACTAATTTTCCATGCTCTTTTGAAAAAGAAAATTTGTTACTTTCTATTTTTTTTCTTGATGATTCATTTAAATTCTATAAGATACAATTATTTAACCTCACCAAAATTTTATAGAAACAATATAAAATCCCTAAAATTTGAATATTTTAAAAATATATTACCAAGAAATTTATAGTTTTCATTAAAGCCCATAATAACTTCATGAAGGTCATAATAACTTCATATTAGGAAAGGTGTAGTTTGAATAAATACAATTTCAATATCCCATATACCAGTCTTAATATACTACCTATAACATGGGAAAGATAATGTTAGACCAAGAGGTAACTCCACAAAATTGAAGAGGCCAAGAGACATTGTGTCATTACTTGAATTAGTTTGTTATCATCTTTGTTGATGTAGCATTACATCCAAGTGATTTGCATGTTCTTCTTTAGTCATTGAGTATACCTATATGCCACATTCATGGGGTTGGAAATATATTACAAGAGGTTCATCAGAAACTTCTCCAAGATAGGCTGCCCTATTACATCCTTGCAAAGGACAGGAAATAAATTTTAGTGGACAGTGGAATGTGTAGATCTTTAAGGAGTTGAATTAGTTGCTCACTAATGCATTAATGTTGAGAATTGTACATTTGGATAAGGATTTCATGGTTTGTACATATTCACGTAAATAGGGGATCGATGGAGTCTTGATGGAGGAGGGACAAGTAGGTTGTTATGAGTCACAGAAGTTAAATGAACATGAGGCGAACTATGTGACTCATGATCTAGAGTTAACTACCATTATTCATCAATATTTGAAGGCATTACCTCCCCGGGAGAAGATTCAAACTCATGATAGACCATGGAGGACTCAAGTATTTTTTTGAGCAACCTAAGTTGAACACAAGACAAGCTAGGTGGTTGGCTATTCTCAATGAGTTTGACTTTGAGATCAAGTACATCAAGGGAGAGGAAAACAAAATTTTTTATGCACTTATTAGAGCGATTAAAGTGAATCATGTGGCAGCCATAATTTATTATGGGATTGACCTAGGAGAGTGGGTCGAAATTTCAAGACAACATGATGAATGATATTATAAAATAAAAGAAAGGCTACATCGAGGTAGCGAGGTTGGAGATGAGGAGTATCATATCACATATGATGGACTAGTTAGATTCAAAAATAGAGTCTATGCATCGAACACTGTTGATTTGAAGAGGCTAAAAATGAGAGAATTTCATGATAAGCCATATTCTTGACACCCGATATATCATAAGAATCTCATGTCCATAAAAATGTTTTATTATTGGCATTATTTAAAAAGAGAAGTAGATAATTTTTTTAGTAAATGCATATAATTCCAACAGGTGAAGGATGAATGTAAACATCCAACAAGTTTATTGTATCCCATTCCCATTCCAAAATGGAAGTGGGAAGTGATCTCTATGGTTTTCATTACTGGTTTTCCAAGGACCTCTAGAAAACATGATGCAATTATGGTGGTAATTGATACTTTGAGCAACGTGGCTTATTTTTTAGAAGTTAAATCCACTAATTTAGCTAATGAGGTGGCCCACATATTCATAAAGGAGATTGTGAGGTTGCATGGAGTTCCCAAGAAAATAATTTTAGATAGAGATTCCAAGTTCACTTTAAGGATTTGGAAGGAAATGTTTTCAGGCTTGGGGACAAAGTGGGTCTTCAATACAACTTAATATCCATAGAAGGATGGGAAAACAAAAAGTAAAAATAGAATCCTCAAATACATATTGAGGATGTATGTAATGCGCCAACCAAGGAAGTGGGAAGAGTATCTTCCACTTGTAGAGTTTGCATACAACAATGGATATCAAGAATATATGATATGAGCCCATTTGAGGAAATTTATGGAAGGAGTTGCAATACTCCTATCAACCGGAGTGATCTAGTGAACAGGGTCCTTATTGGGCGTGATATGCTAAAATAAATGGAGCAGTAAATGAAAGTCATTAGGCAAATTTTTAAGGTGGCATATAACATTACTGGTATGTTCTAACCATATAACAACCTTTCCCTTAAATTTGAATATGGCCACTCTAGTTTTCATGTTTTCAGAGTATCTTTGTACCCTGAAGTACCTCTTTAGGCCTATTATCCATGCTTTAGCTTCCTCATTTTTCCTAATCTCAACTTCAAAAGTAGGAGGTTTTTCCTTTATGAATTCCTTAGGAAGATGTTTCTTATCCACATCACAATGTCATGCCCACTTATCAATGTGGCTCAAAACCATACTCATCCAGATATATGGGTTTTTAATTTTTTGAATTCATCGAAATTTGAATCCAAGAGAACCCAAAAATTCCTAATTTACAAAACTATTAATTTTTAGGTTTTTAGATTCCACATCACCTGCAACAATATGTGACATGTTGACTACTATGTTAACTCATCTATACTAACATGCCACATTGACATGTCACTTCACCCAAAAACTACTTTACTTGACACATCAACATGCTATATCAACGTTTTCCAACCTATAGGGTCTGATAGTGCTCCCTTGGACTCCGCATAACTTCCATGTGGCCTACTAATTTAACATTTGAATCTAGGCTTTTTAACAAATCCCACTTTTTAATCTACCTATATGCTTGAACTTCCACTCATTGAAAAAATCCAGTGTTCTCACTTGATATATTCCATGCCCATTTGTTGTGCTTCAATAAATTTGTATCTCTTCCCTTTTTCAGTCCAGTCAAAAAATTACTAGTCCATTGGAAAAACTAAGAAAATTGTCCAACAAACTGAGGTCATTCTAGCTAGTGGACCACTAGACCATCATGGGAGCTAAGAAATTGGATGAAAAATTAAGATTGATCTTGTTAGTGGACCATTAGACCACTGGGCCACTAGTAGAACTACAAAAAATATTGATAGCTTAAGGTTGTTTTGGTTAATGGACCTCTAGGTTAAATCGTAGTCACAACTCCTATCAAACCATATAATCACGGGCTAGGGAGAATCACCCCAATCCCCAAATTTCAAGCTTAATCCCAAAAAACCAAAGGAACAAACCCAAAAACTAAAAACTTCTTATAAGGTTTTCGAGCATGTTCCAAAGGTTTGGAATCAACTTTGAAAAGGAATAAAATTTTCCCACAAACTTCTGAAGGATTAGAAATATTCAACAACCTATAAAATTAATCTAACAACAATTCCACAACTAGGTATCTTCTAAAAAAAGGAACATAGAGATGGAGAATAGAAAATTCCACAACTTCACCCAATTGGGTGAAGTTATTTTCACTGCATTGGGATACAAAGCTCAAAATTCAAACTACAAAACTTAGAAATAGAGAGGCCAAAAATCTGGCTTTTCTCTTGAGAATAAAAGGTCCCATAAGTAGAGAATAACCTTTAAGTCTCCTCATCGACTTATGCATATTTCTTCTTAAAACATGCATCTCATATTTAACACAAGTAACATACTTTAAGACATGCCTTCTATTTAGAAATTTCTTTTCTAAACTAAATAAAAACAGATAAATATATTATAATCATACATAATAAACCATGACTTTGGATAATCATCACACTCATACTCAACAATCTAGCATGAAGACATTCATGAAACAATTAACAATAATTTCATTTCATTAAAAAATAAATATATACACTTATCTTATTTACTTAAGCTTGCTAGAAACTGAATAAGCTTTCCAACTAACCATAAAATCAACTACACTAGAGTTTTTCTTACAACTAGCAACACACAAACCAAATTCAATACCCTAGGAGGAAGACTCACTCAAGGCTTACCAAGATTTAATTTGGGGGGAGCTAACATGAAGGACACTCTTCTTGACATATATGAATAAATATAGTACCTTTCAACTATTGAAACAAGCCTAGTTAACACTCACAATATGGAAAACATGGTCTTGCATAGGACAAAGGAAGTCCTTCACTAATCTAGTAGTTGCTCATTAATTTCCTTTTACCAATGCCATATGTGTTTAGTTAAGATAAATCATTCAATCGATTCTACTAAATATTTAGCTCAGACTGAAGGCTTCCACATTAATTTCCTTATTCAAAGCATTTAAATTCACAATTCCATAGAGGATGGTTGTGACTAAAAAAAGTTTCTATCTCCTAATTTGTTTAGAGTCACAATCCTAGTACCCATGTGGTTTTTGTTCTATTCTCACCAGTATCTCTAGTTCACTTGCACACACTTCTTTATCTCTCTCACACACAACAATAGACCCAATTTCTCTCTACAGACCGAGATGGTAGCATATCCAAATCTGTTGATCATTTTCTAAAAATAGTGTTTTGATTTTGTGGTGGTTTTTGTTCTATTTTCACGAGTTTCTCTAGTTCACTTGCACACACTTCTTTATCTCTCACACAACAACATACCCAATTTTTCTTTGCAGACAAAGACAGTAGTGTATCCAAATTTGTAGATCATTTTCTAACAATGGTGTTTTAATTTTGTGGTAAGTAGAATGAGGGTTATAGTTTACAGGACGACGAATTAAATGGAAAAGAGAATGTGGAGAAGGAGGTGGTAAGCTTTTCCCCTGAGTTTGACGGTATGCACTGTTATGAGACGTTAGTTAAGTGTTAATTGCATGGAATCTAAATTTAACCAAAGAAAGCCAGTGAAATTTACAAATGTGATAAATTGTTTAAAATATACTACATTTATTTAAATTCAATGGTATAATATTTTTTACGTTTTTTCTGCAATTGTCAAATTCCTTATGCGAAAGCACAAAATCCATTATTCTTAATTATTTTAAAATAATAAAATAATCTGTTAAAATCAAATTAAACTACTAAATAAACTAGCAGCGAACACACCTCAATTTCGACGTTCGTTAAACATAATTATGATGGAGATAGATAAAGAGAACTTATCGTGAGTGTTTGACTATATATACTAGTACTATTTCAATGAGATCATTTTTAAATTTCGAACTTACTAATAATTATATTATTAAATTTTATTTTTAAAAAGAAAAAGGTTATGGTGTATTATATTTTATTAATATATAGTTTTAGAGAAACGTAGAAGAAACAGAATTCAAGCTACAAACAAAGTTAGAAGCCATGTTGGAAAATAAATTTACATCTCTTGAAAACAAGATCCAAAAACAAATAGAAAATAAAATAAATTATTGTAGAATAAAATGGAGACAATGGAGATTAGATTACAGGTAATAGAAAAACAAAGCTAAGATATGAACCAGTGATCCCAACAAGGAGATGTTGATACTTTAGAAAGTCTTAAAATGAAGGACATGTTTAAAGAACTAGAAGAAAAAGGTAATAACACTCTCACTCTAAATAGTGTGCCAGGTAAATAGATATCAAACCCATTAAAGAAGAAATGAAAAAATTGACAGAATTAGACCACGAGCGTAAAAAAAAGGGCCTTGAATCTTATTTTCTTCGGTTTGAAAGAGGACGTAGATGAGGATACTTTAGCCATAGCCCAGACAGAATTGCATAATAGATTACAAATTGAAACAACTTGTCTCACAGAAGCAACAAGGTTGGGGAAATTAACTAAGAATAAAGGAAGGATGATCCGAATAAAGGTGAGCTCTACTAATCATAAGTATGACACACTTAGTAAAACCTCTAATCTAAAAGGAACGAGAATATTTATAAATGAAGATCTCATTCCATAAGATCAAGAATAATTAAGAAAGGAGGTTCAAAAGGTAAAAGAAGCTAGGAGGGAAGGAAAATGGGCAATAATCAGAAATAGAAAAGCTGTTATTTGAGATAGAAACAAAAAATATAGTGATAAATAACAATTCAACATGCTCAAGATTCTTTCTTGGAACTGTCGGGGCTATCCATGGAACAAAGGCCCCAAGCTAATTTGGATCTCAAATGAAGTTGATATTATATTTCTAGTTGAAACTTGGTAGCGCGAAGAATCTAAGGTCCCTAACATAGATGGCTTTCTACTATGGTCAATCTGGAACAAGCGATCCTACTGTAGAGGCATTGGGGGCATAGCTTGTTACATTAGCAAGAACATCTCCCCCCATGCTAGGATTTATAAAAAATACCCTTACAACCAATATATTTGGATAGATATTACTAACATTAATGATAAAAAAACCTACATAGAAATCTATTATTTTTCCCCTATCAATTCTAACTTTTATAAGAAAAACAATTTAGATAAAAATGGACCTTACAATGGTTTAGAGAATGATATTTCTAGCATGAGGAATGAAGGTAATATCCTTTTAATGGGTGAATTAAATGCTCGAACTTCAAGAAAACAAGCTATTATTCAAAGCCATTATTCTAACCCTAATCCTCTATGGTTAGACGAAGACCTCACTCTAGCTAGCTGATACAAAATAAGCTATGAAGTTCTAGGGGAAAATTTGTTTGGGTCTGCACTAGTTAAGCTCTGTAGTGCTCAAGATCTCATAATTTGTAACGGTCTAAAGAAGTGGCCCAATTCTAGCGAGATGACCTGTATCCATGGACTTGGTAGCAGTGTGGTAGACTATGTTATTTCCGATATACCTTTATACAATGAAATAATAAATTTTGACATCTTAAATGACCACGAGCCTAACTCATATCAGAGACCTTTAATTGTATCTCTCAATTTTTTCATGCATAGAGATCCCATAGAAGATAATCCTTGTAGCCAAAAGAAATTAATCTTTGATAGAAATAATAATGATTTTTTTCTAAATGAATTGAAAATTAATTTTCTTCCTTTATCTAGTATAGACAACATATAAGACCTCTATCATAATTTTACCACAACCCTCTCATATTCTATTAAAAATTTCTCAATTGAAGTTTCAAGTAATAAAGGAAATAGCAAAACCAACCCTTGGTATGATAAAGATTGTAAAAGTGTGAGGAGAGAAATTAAGGAAGTTGATTATGAGTCTCTTAAAATTGGCAAGATAAAAATATACAAAACCTTAATTAAAAGGAAAAAAATGCATTATATTCATAAAATACAATAAAAACTCTTACACCTCTCTTAGGTATCTCCTAAGAAATTCTAGAGGCAGATTCTAACTAGAAAAACTAAAGATAATAATAGAATTTCTTTACATGACTAGAATTCCTATCTTAAAAAGCTTTATGAATATCCAAATTTCATAGATAACTTTGAAACCCTGCTCACAACGGAAGAATTTTTCTAATTAGAAGACATAGATTTTGGGTTTAAGCGCCTAGAAAATGGAAAAGCTAAGGACATTGAAGGTTACCAGGCAGACATATTAAAAATTGGAGGTCATGTCCTCATCCCTCATCAACAATATTTCCAATCAATATGTCAAGAAAGGGTTCCCTAAACCATAGACTCAGAGCCTCATTATTCCTATTTTTAAAAGTCGGGATACAATTATACCCTCTAATTATCGGACAATTATGATTAGCCCTCTCTTAGCCAAGTTATATGGTATTATTTTGGAATAAAAGATGAACATATGGCTTGAAAGTGAAGGTAAGCGGGCTAAAGGCCAAGCGGGTTTTAGAAGGCAACACTCAACAACGGACCACCTTGTTACGCTTAGGATCATTGTGGAGGAATGTCGTAATGATAAATCCAATCTCTTTTGTTTCTTTGTGGACTTTAGAAAGGATTTCGATACGGTTCCTAGAGATAACCTATGGAATATATTAGAAGAGCTAAAGGTTCCTTTCGAGTTGACAGCTATCACTATAAGGTTATATGAGAATGTAATTGCCAAGTTTAAGAGAAACGAGGGGTGGTCGAAAGATATTAAGTGTAATATCAGAGTTAAACAAGGTTTCCCCCTCTCCCCTTATTGAATATTGCAACAAGAAACAGTATGATCTCCATGTTACATAATATATAGTTGGGGGTTTTCAGCTTTAAGCTTTCCCATTACATACTGTGTTCATATGTGTGAATTTTTATGGTTTCAATGTGTGCATGCAATTGATTTTATTTCCGCATGTGATGATCAATGGTAGAAGAGATTATGTATTGTGCATGAAGATAAAATAGTGTGTGATCAGGAGAATCTCGGTGGATAACATATCAATTATTCAAATTTATACATGGTATCGGAGTGATATTGATCATTGGAGCAATTGCAAAACATTGAAGCGATTGAGTTTTTGTATTGAAGTGACCAGAGGAAGTTGGCGCTCAAGGATAAACTCAGGAAAATAAAAATGGAGAAGAATGACACTATTCCGGTATACCTGACAAAGTTTGTCCACTGCAAGGATGAGCTTGGGAGTGTAGGAGTTAGTGTGGATGATGAGGAATTGGTGAGCTTGGCTCTCCTTGGGCTTCCGAAGAGTTGGCATTCCTATCAGGACTCTGTCAATGGTCGGGAGAAATTGCCAAGATGGGAGCGACTTTGGTCAGATCTTGTGCAGGAGGAGATAAGGCGGGATACCAGGGATGGATCTTCATCAAAGAATGATGATGAAGAGGATTGCGCTTTGGCTGCCAAAGCAAGGAAGGGGAAGGGAAACAAGAACGCTTCTCAATCCGGTGCAGATGGTAAAGAGCGTGACATGTCCAAATTGAAGTGTTTTCACTGTCACGAGCATGGGCATTACGCCACGAATTGTCCACAGAAGAAGAAGAACAAGAAGGCTACTGGAGCGGCAGGTGGTGAGGCTCTTACCTTGCAATTTTAGCTGGACTTATCATTGATTGCATGCATGGTGTCTAGTGCATCAGGATCGGGGTGGTATTTTGATAGTGGCGCTTCCTTTCACATGACGGGAGATGTGAATATTTTCAGTGACTTGGTGGAGAAAGATTTGCAGTTGCATGTTGATTTGGGTGACAATGGATGATACAATGTGACCTGCATTGGTACCATAACCTTTCAGAGGGAGTTAGGTAAACTCATTCTTTTACAAGATGTAGTGCATGTTCCAGGTTTAAAGAAGAATTTGATCTCAGTCGCAATGTTAGAGGATAAAGGGTATGATGTTGTCTTTAGTGAAGGAAAAGTTTTCATTCGGCACAAAGCAATAGGACAAGTCAAGAAGGTTTGGATTCGAGCAAAGAATCTCTACAGACTTGAAGTAGATGGGATGTCTATGGAGCTTCCTACTGTTGGGAAGTGCAAGAAAGACATGCAATTGATGCTTGAGAGGGAGCAAGTTTTGCATGCAGGTAATAGTGAACCTCAGGATGTGGAGCATCCATGTGATGAGGATCATGGAGTGGAAGAAACCACTCATGCAGAGAAATTTCGTGCCAGATGGGCAGAGGGAGTGCATGCAGCTATACCACCAGGTGAGAGGTGGGGCGAAATGCATGACTAATCCCAAGAGGAGATTTCTAGGCAGGATTCATGAGATGGTGTGGATCTCATGAATTGAACATGGCTACGAGGTGCCCACAACGCAGCAGTAGCATGATCAGTTGGATTGATGCAGGCAGATCAAAGTGACAGTGTTGGATACTGGAGCGCGAATCAGAGTTGACAGCAAGTGCAGAGTGCATGGGTGCAGGAGTTCAACAGCGCAGTGGTCCCTGATGACATGTGTAGTTAGGCCCACCAGAAGTCAAAGACTTTGATGATAGATGCATCAGACTGATTGAGTTGTTTGGATCCTATTCACTTTCAGAGGAGTTGCAGAGCAGATTCATGGAGTTGCATGGCGCTTATGAAGGTTGCAGGGCGAATGCATGGAGTTGCATGTCACATGCAAAGATAGTCCTTTCTTGTTGAGAGGGAGTGTTGAATATTGCAACAAGAAACAGTGAAGGAGGCATCCTGAAACATCATTCTTGATCCTAGTTGGAAAGTGATCACCAAAACTAGGTGGGGGCCACACAGGTGATTTTTGTCGCAAAGTCTATTTTTAGACTATGTCTATTTTTAGACATATGGATCATGTTCTATAAGTTGCGGGATGCTATTTGTGGATGGTTGTTCAAGTTGGAAAAATAGATGGATTTCTATTTTAGACATATTGGGCGGAATCTATTTTTAGATTTCCAGTCTAAAAATAGATATGTCGAATATTATTAGCTCTTAATAATATTTGGACTATAAACATTATCTTATTCTCTTGGAGCACTTCAGTTAAGTGCACAGATGTGGCACAGGAGCTGATAGAAGGAATTACACTATTCTTGAGGGTTAAGTGGAGCTATTGCATGGATACTTCAGTTAGAACTCATGTGAGAGAGTTTGGTGGAGTTGATTGAGGAAGTTAATGGAGTTGTGTTCAGTTTAACTAATCTAAACATAGTTGAGCTATTTGTATCTAGTTTAACTGATTTATACAATTAGTGAGAGTGGTGTGAATTAATTATTAATTAATTCACTAATTATAAACCCATAAATCAACTAAATAATACATCAGTTAACTTCAGTGCATGGACAGTTTCAGTGGAGACCAGTGCAGAGATAGGTGAAAGGGAAAGTATGACTATCAGTTGTGACTATAAGTGATGCATGGTTTGCATCCAACACTCAGTAGAGATGCCTATAAATACTACGTGAGCAAGGCTGGGGTAATTTGAACTCATCAAGAGCCATTCTTCAGCAGTGATTGCGCAGTAGAGGTAGGCTAAGGGCTGACAAAGATCGGTGCATGGATTTGCAATATGGGGCCTTATTAGTGTGTAGCAAGTGGAGATTATACTGAGAGATTGTGAGGAGCTTTGTATAATGATTGTTACATTATCTCTATGACATATACAATATACAGATAGTTGGGGGTTTTCATCTTTAAGCTTTCCCATTACATACTGTGTTCATATGTGTGAATTTTATGGTTTCAATGTGTGCATGCAATTGATTTTATTTCCGCATGTGATTATCAATGGTAGAAGAGATTCTGTATTGTGCATGAAGATAAAATAGTGTGTGATCAAGAGAATCTTGATGGATAACATATCAGTTATTCAAATTTCTACACCCCTACCCTATTTGGAATTTACATCGAAAATATAGAAGGTTATCTAGAGGAAGAAGGTTGTGCTGGCATGATCTTAGCTAGAATAGTCATCATCCTTCTTCTCTATGTTGATGATATTGTTCTTCTAGAAAGGCGCCCATCTGATCTTGATAAGAAACTAAGACTTCTTAATGATTTCTTCTCTACCATGGGTATGACTGTCAAGTCTGACAAAACAAAAGTTATTATTATAAAATCCAAGAAGGACACTTACGAATTTTGTATATGACAATATCAACTTGGAGAAAGTGTCTTCTTACAAGTACCTAGGAATTGATATTCATCACAAGCTCAACTGGAACTATAGCACTGGGAAAGGGATTAATGGAGGGTGGAAACCTTATTTTGGTCTTGAAAATAATTGTAAAGCAGCAAACCTTGTGATGTGGGATAAAAAGAAGCTCCTCTTTGAAACTTTAGTCACTCCTATTATCTTGTATGGATGTGAGGTTTGGGGTTGTAGCATCTCTAGAGAATCCTGGAGAAAGATTGAGCAAATCCAGAAGTGTTTTATAACACATAACCTCAAAATTGAAAGAAATACACCCCATCCTATTCTCCTTATAGGAGTGGGTCTTTCCCCTATCGAGAGCCTAGCTATGACTAGGCTCCTGTTGTACAAGCACAAAATCAATAACATGGGATACCTTAGACTTCCTAAGATAGCTTTAAATTCCAGCCAAAACCACGTAAGCCTAAAATGAGGTTGGTATAAAGATACCAGGGCTTGGTTAAACCATTGGGAGATTGATGAAAATGTTGCATTGCAAAATATTGATAACATTGAAAATATTGTTCTTCTAAGTTTAAAGAGAAAATGTGGTGTGAGAAATATTTAGGGGCTAAAACAAAATTAAGATATTATAAGGAGGTCATCAACCCTACTCTAGAAGATAAAAAGTATCTCTCTATTTTAACTAGCTTAAAGAACAAAATTAATATGGCCAAGATAAGAACAAACTATTATGAGCTCCATAGTGAAACAGGTCATTGGGCAGTTCCTAAAACACCACGGGTGGAAAGGATCTACCATCTCTGTGAGAATATCAACATTGAGGATGAAAATCACTTCCTCTTACAGTGCCCTACGTACACCCACATTAGATCTCAGTTTCAGAATCTTAGTTGCAATACTGACCTTCCTAGCCTTTTAACATGTCAAAATTATAGTGAGCTCAGGACACCTCTCCAAGCTCTTTGAGCATAGGAATACAATTTTAAAACAAACTAAATAAATTTTTTCTTTTGGTCCGATAGACCAAATTTTGGTCTTAGTGGACGTTAACCATCATCATCATCACTTTAGTTTTCAAAATAGTGTTCAATATACTTTAATAAAACTGGTATATGAATTTTTTATAAGTCATTCTTTTTTTAGTTGTCTTTAATGAGATTTTTTGGAATTTTTTATGCTGGATTTTTCCAATCTAACTCCTCTAAAATTTGGCTGGAATTCATTTAAATCACAAGTTTAATGGGTAACCCCTATACATTTCCGGGTATTGAATCCATATATAAAGTGAAAAAACCATTTTAAATAACACAAACCAAGTTTTCACCTCAAATTTTCCCACGGTATTTCATCATCTGAAACTCCAAAAAATCACATTAAAGACAACTCCTTTCTTTTTTGAAATAATGTCTTATTTAATGGATCTTATTTAATATAGATGATCATAACACATTAAGTAACAACCAATTTCTTTATAAAATGGTGTGACATGAAATAGTGAGTGAATTGTAAACCATATTTAAAAGAGTTTTTCTTCTTGTGTAATGCTTTCTTTAAATGGTTAGAGATTAAGAAACATGTGATTAACTTTTAGTAGTGGATATTTTGGTTATAACTAGTATAGATCCATTTTAACCACGAATCTACCAAAAGCCAAGAGGGATCATATTTCTTTTAAAGTGCAAAATTTGACATTCAAGAGAGATTTTTGATTTTAAATCATACTGTTTATTAAAAAAACCAAACAAGCATAAATATTTTTGGTGAATTATTTTATTTATGGTTGAGAGTAAGTGATTTTGTTTTCTTTTATTTAAATATTATTTTTTCAAAGACACGTTAACTCCAATTGGAGCACGGTCATACTTACACATCTCTCTCATACTAGGTTGGAGTGCAGAATGAGTCTCTCTTCTCAATGAGCAATGTGTCTTTGTTAATAGCCACTTTTAATCATAAAGGTCATAATAGAGAAGAAAAAAATTCCATGCTCTTTTCCTAAAGAAAAATTGTTACTTTCTATTTTTTTTCTTAATGACTCATTTAAATTCTATAAAATACAATTATTTAACCTCACCAAAATTTTATAGAAACTATATAAAATCCTTAAAATTCGAATATTTTAAAAATATATTACCAAGAAATTTATAGTTTTCATATAAGGCCATAATAACTTCATAAAGCCCATAATAACTTCTTGTGGGAAAGGTGTAATTTAAATAAATACAATTTCAATATCCCATATACCATTCTTGATTTACTACCTACAACATACAACATGTGAAAGATAAAAACAATGTTGAACCTTCCTCATCATACTTCTTACCTAAAGCATTAACCACTACCTTCTCTTTTTCTTTATTTTTCATAATCTTGTAGTCATAGCCTAACATTTTAATGACCCTTTTTTTCTACTCTAGGGAGGATAAACTTTGTTCCAAGAAATAATAAGTTGTGATGGTTTATCTTAATATTGAAATGATGCATCATCAAATAAGGTTACCAAATATCAATTGCATGAAGAATAATCAGCATTTCCTTCTCATAGATGGTTTCTCCTAAGTTTCTATCCCACAACTTCTTACTATTGAGTACCAATGGGTGTCCTTCTTGCATTAACAAAACCCCATTCTCTTTCTCAAAATTTTAACATACCAAAGAAAAAATTCTTATTAAAGACTAACTTGCTAAGTATGAGGGTAGTACATATACCATCTTTTAAAGCATGACAAATATATCCAACCTCCTCATTCTAATCGAGAGAAATCTATTTTTAGCAAGGTGGTGAGGGGAGTTATAATTTTACCATAGTTATACACAATTTACCTATAGTAACTTGTGAGGACAAGAAATCCCTATAATTTTTTAAGGGTCTTGGGTTAAGGTAAATTTTCCTTTCCACAATTTTCTTAGGATGAACATTCACACACTCCCCATAAAAATGCATCCCAAATATTCCATTATTTAGACACCACAAGAACATTTATAATGTTTATGGAGGAGTTGTAAGAGTTGATGTAGAAGTGTCTCCCAAGTTTGGTTCTATATCAAGATGTTATGAAAGGAGTCAAAATATCTCAATCATAAGGCATTGAAAAGTGAAAAGAACATTACAAAAACCAAAATAAATCAACAAAACTTATAATGACTTTTGTGAGTGCAAAAGTGTGGTATCTCTTGGTTAACATTTCTCTCTTGTAAATAATTGAAATTATTTTAAATAATTGAGAGAGGGATACAAATTCCATTGCTTGAGGAAGGAGGCTTCCTAAGGAAATTGTCGTTTTTAAAATTAGTCCGAGTTGGTTGAAAATAATTAAACGTGTTGACCTACCTGCATTGAATTTAACTCAAAGAGGAAATATTGGTCCAAGTGTCCTTCAATGCAAACTGCAAGCAAAGAAAGGAAAAAAACTTAAAGAGAAGTTTTAGGGGCACGAGATGAATCCTAGAAAAGGGGCACAAGCTGAGGAACACTTTGAGGGAGGCTTGCTAGGTGATTTATTTGAAAGAGTGAACAACCCATTGATAGCTTGTGGATTGTTGAACCTAATGTATTTGGGAAGAGCCACTCGGGTGTTGGTGAGGGTTGGAGAACCACCAAGAGTCACCTTGATGGTGAAAATCTTGTGGTTGAGCCATTGATAAAAAAACCTTGAGAAGTTATTTCTTTACCCATTAAAAACTAAACAATAAAGAACCTTCCTTACAATGGACTCTCTTCTCCTAAAAGTGAGTTAGAGCTCTTTGTATTGTGAAATGTTAGCATGATTGTGAATATGCGTGAACAATGTGATTGACAAGTGTGTAGTTGGTGGATGAAGGCAGTGTGGCCCGGTAGCATCTTGTTTTCGTTGATTTTGTTGCTTAAAACCCTCAAAAGCACCCCACCTCAACATTTGGAATGCAGCTCAAGGGTAAAATTTGCAACGTTTGGTTGTAATTGTCTATGATTGGGTGGAGAGTTGAAATCCCAATCTCAATTGCCAGAGTTTCTAAATCAAAATATAAGTGAATTTTCTAGTATATTCAATGTGTTCACTTTAGGCCTGTAGTAATTTTTATTTGAAGACCAAGTGTGTGGTTTATGCGTGAAAATTGAATCGACCTAAATGTGATGATTGTGTGCGTGTCATAGTGTTAATATTGTGCTTGAATGTATGGTTATTCTTGTAATTCGAAATAGAAAGGATACTTCGTGTTGATCTATGGAATGTTGATATCCTTGTAGCCTTCTTTAGCATTGCATGCTTTCTAGTTGCTTTTATAAGATTTTTTATGCTTATTTATTTGCTCCTCAAAAGAGACCTATATATATCTGGAATGATATTGACATGTTTCTTGTAAATCATTAAAATTAAAAAAGACCACAAAACATTGACAGGATGAATGGACAAGTCCTTGTATTGCATCTTACATTTCAGCTATTGAGAACCCATGACAAGAAACCTTGTAGCAAGCTTAGTAGGGATAGCACTAACGCGTGCCTCAAACAACCTTAATGCTGATGGACGAGTTTTGGAATAATTCCAAGTGATTAAAAAACCTCTGCAACCGAGCCATAGTGGAGTTCTTTCACGAGCGGCGTACAATTTTAAATAGATAGAAAAAACTAAGATTATAACTTTGGAATTTTTAATTTCCCGCACTACAACCTTGCTATTGACCAAATTATCGGTGTAAAACCCTGAGATTCCGTTCCGAGACAGAGAAATCCCTGCCAAAAGTCGTTTCTGGCTTAAGCCCTGCAGGTTCATAATGTAAATTCTATAAAATCTCACAAAGTAACCAAGGGAAAAATCCAATCTTATGAATGACGAAGATTATATCGGGAGATCGACGGTCATAAACCATAGCACAACCCCCCTATGACATTAGAGGGGAAGGGGGTAGCACTATTGCATTTACCTCGTTGGATTAACATAGCTTTAGAGGGTCGTCAGATGTGGGTCTAGAACCATGAGATGTAATAATGATAGTGGAAGGCCCCGTGACGTCATGCGGAGATTCCCACCAAGAAAAGGCTCACCTCGGAAATCTGGTTCTCCCGAGAAAATATATCATCGAGAATAAAGCCAGAAGAAAGGCTCTTGTGATGCAGAGTTTCCTTCGATAAAATTCTCGGCGAGAAAAATTTCTTGCGAGATGGAGTTTCCATCGTGATAATTTTTTCCGAGAAAGGATTTTCTTTAAGAGGGTTTCGCCGAGAGGAGTTTCATCCGAGGCTGGGGTTATCTCTAAGATGTAATTTTTGACAAGATGGATTCTTGGCGATGTAGCCTTCGGGGAGAATAGCAGCTGTAGGTTCTCTTTGACAAGGGTTTCTTTCGGGGTGACGTGGCTTCTAGGGCCCTGCATCTGCTTATGGGTATTTTCCGATTAGCGTGGGAGGATGGATGGGTCAACAACTTATGCATAAACCTAAATTAGTTATGAACAGGTTGACAACTAATGCATTGATGCCATTTGGCAGCGGTGAGGCTGACCGGGACAACCACATGGGGACCACGTGGTGGGTCAGTGACATGAAATTAAAACTTTGAGTAGCATTAAATTTCGAACTAGAGTTCAGATCGAGTAAAAATTTATATCGTTGGTAGAATCATCTCGAGGAGATAAACGCAACAATGTTATCTATTTAAGGTTTAGAATGGTTTTAAAAAAGATAAAAAAATTTAGATCCATCTCTATGATGACACCTTGGATCATGGTTCAATATGGGTTTGTTACAAAGTGGTATAAGAGCATCTAGGTAATAAAAAAATTTCTTGCAAGGGGTCCTTATAATGGTTTTAGGAAATTAAATAAACTAATGTTTATGTTTTAAAAGACGATCTATAATTGATTGATTGCATGCATGATTGATATGGTCGTCCTGTGATTTAGTTTTGTGGCATGGTATCAAAAATTGATATGTTTTCATTGTTATTGTGTTGCTAGATATATTTTGTTGACAAGGCATGCATATATATTGGTGCTAATGACTTGTTGATGCACTCATATTGGTGTGCTAATATGGTTGTTTGATACAACTATCTTACTAAACTAATCATCAAAATTAAGATCATGGGCATGATTTGTTTAGTCATAAATTTATATCATTATGTATTTAACATTTGTGTGTGAATGACAACACATCACAAGTAGAAAACGACAGTGAGAAACAAAAAGAAATGAGGATAAGATTGGTGCGATATAGCTTTGATCAATCATAACATGGATATGAAGGAACATTTCGAAATGAAGAAGAGAGATCGGTTTTCCAAGGAGGAGGGGAAAAGTCTATTGACTAGATGGATACATTGAGGAGCCTAAGGACCGAGATTAGGAGTTATAAGGTTGGTAAGGGCTCCTGAAAAGAAATCTGAGGTAAATGCAGTCATACTGCAAAGGATCTCAGACTTACAAAGATAAAGGAAGCAAGAGTTGGGAGCTAGTAATAATGATAGACAAAGCCCTTTGAATTCAGAAGAGAGGAAAAATGGGGAAAATGGTAGCAGGTCTAGGAAGAGACACGTGTAGGAAAGTGAAGACATGATGAGAGGGAATAGACCATTGAGCACCCGAGAGAGAAGGAATAGTAATTATGGGCATCCTTCTGATATAAATTCGCGTTCTTTTACTAGGAGGCATTATCATCATCATCATCAGAAAAAGAGAGAAGGGGAATATATGCCTTAGGAATTTAAGAATTCCAAACCACCCACATTTGATGGGGAGATGAAGAAATCTAAAGATGTAGAAGCCTGCTACTTGGAATGAAGAAGTTCTTTAGAATCCACAACTATTCTGAGAACATGAAAGAAAAGGTAAACAACTATAGCATGAAGGGGAAAGTTGATATATGGTGGGAAGATTTGAAGAATGTTAGTGGCATAACTAAAGAGGGTTTTAATTGCAAGGAACTTGAAAGGCTCTTCAAAGAAAATTATTTATCAGACAACTACTATAATAGCAAGGGAAAAAAAATTATGAGTTGAGGATGGGACAAATGTCAAATGAATAATATGTCACCAAGTTTATGGAATTGTTGAGATATATGTGCCATATCTTAAAGATGAGAATGAAAAATTTCAAAGGTTTATTAGTGGGATTCCTCTATCATTCCGAGATTGAATTGAAATCCATGAGCCTCATACATCGAATGATGCCATTAAAAAGTTGAAACACTTTTATGCTCAATACAAGTGCGGGAAAAAGTTTAAATATGATTGAAAGTCTAAAAATAATGCCAAGTTTAAGGGGAAAAGGCAGAAAATTATTAATGAATCACATATTGTTCCTACTACTCAAGAGAGTCAATGAAGGCTAATAACTGTAGGCAAGGATCTTCTTTCTCAAGAAAAATCCAAGATTTATGGGAAGGTTCCATATAAGTGCTAGACATGTGGTAAAAATCACTTGAGGAAGGATTGCCCACAACACATGCATACTGGTTTGAGATTGTACAACACACAAGAAGCACAAACTATGGTATATGTGGCACGTGGTATTCTCAAGATCTACACGACACGTGAAAATAAGCAAGAAGACCACTATGATTCCATACTCGAGATGGAAGGTAAGGTTTTCAATTAAATTATTTCTATTTTGATTGACCCTGATTCTAATTATAGCTATGTTAGCCCTAAACTTGTGATACGATGTCAATTGAACCAAGATCTGCATGACAAATCCTCTCTATTTAAATTAGACATGGGAATAAAGAAGAATGTTGAATATTGGGTGAAGGCTTTCCCAATTTAATTGAATGGGATGCCAATAGTGGCAAATTTAATTTTCCACCATTGGGCACATACAATGAAAATTCCAATAGTAGCACCTGAAGAATAGGAAAGTGAACTATTTAAAAGACTTGTAGTGTTGCAACAATATGTAGATGTATTTCTAGCAGAATTTCTAATATTACCTCCTCACAAAGGTATATTTTTTTATTGAGTTAATGCGTGGAGAAACACCAACATCTAAGGCACATCTAAGGCACCATACATGATGAGTACGCTTGAATTAGTTGAAATTAAATTTGAAATATATTCTTGATAAAAGATATATACATCCAAGTGTCTCCATGGGGATCACCAATCCTATTTGTGAACAAGGATAGTAATAATATGCATTGAATACAAACAATTAAAAAAAGTGACCATAAATAATAGGTATTGTGGAAATTATATGCACTAAGCATGCATATGTCCAAGATCCACCTGATCTCACACTATTTAACTTTATGCAAGATATTGAATCTATTCCACTTGTTAGTCTTTTTCGGAAAAATTAATTGCACACACATGTGAAGCATAAACGAAAATATTCAATCGCACATAACACAGTTTTTAACTGGGAAAGCTTGAAGCTGAAGACCCCAACTATATATTATGTAACATGGAGATCATATGACAATCTCATACAAACATACAAAGCTTATCACAAGCTCTCAGTACAGTACAATCGTCATACACTAATCAGGCCCAATATTGCAAATCCTTGCACCGATATATGCCACCTGCTAGTCTACCTCCACTGCGCAATCTCTGTTGCAGAATAGATCTGAATGAATTCGAATTACTTTTGGATTGACTGCGAAATCCTCTTTGGGATCTCCACTGTGTGTTGGATGAAATCAATGCATCACAAATAGTCACAACAAATAGTCTATCTTGCCCTTTCACCTATCTCTCCACTGGTCTCCACTGAAACTGCCATGCACTGTAGTTAACTGATGTATTTTTCAGTTGATTAATGAGTTATTATTTGTGAATTAATTAACTAAATAATTCACTCCACTCTCACTAGTGTATCAATCAGTTAGACTAGATACAACTAGCTCAACTGAGTCTAACTGAGTTAAACTGAATACAACTCCATAACTACTTCTTCCAACTGTGTCATAACTCTTCCACTTGAGTTCTAACTGAGTCCTCCATGCATTAGCTCCAGTAAACCCTCAGGAATAGTGTAATTCCTTTTGTTAGCTGTTGTGCCACATCTGTGCACTGAACTGAAGTGCTCCAAGAGAATAAGTTGCTATTTAGAGTCTGATTATTATTAAGAGCTAATAATAATCAACATGCATCTATTTTTAGATTGACGATCTATAAATAGACTTCGCCCAATATTCTAAAAATAGAATTTCATCTATTTTTCCAACTTGATCAACCATCCACAAATAACATCTTGCAACTTCTGAAATATGATCATCATGTCTAAAAATAGACATAGTCTAAAAATAGACTTGCGCCAAAAATAGCCTGCAGGCCCACTTAGTGAAGGCGACTCTTTTCACTAAGCTCATCATCTTGTTGAATCTCAACACTCCCTCTCAACAAGATAGGGATTATCCTTCACCTAGATCTTGCCTCTATGAGTGAGCCCGAATTTGCTCTGGTGAGCGCCTTCGTCGAACTCTCATCTTGATCCTGTTTATTGGAATTATACTTGAAGCAACATGATCTTCTGCACACACACAATCTAATATGATGACCCAGATATCAATATGTTTAGATCTATCATGAAACACAGGATTAACCGAGAGTTTAATGCAACTCTGATTATCACAATGAATCACTGTGGGATCTAAATGTGAACCGAACAAACCAACCAGAATCTTCCTCATCCAGATAGCCTCACATGCAGCTAAACTTGTTGCCATGTATTCTGCTTCCACTGAACTGAGTGCCACAGATCTTTGTTTCCTACTGTACCAAGAAACTGTCGTAGATCCGATACTGAAAATCCCTCCTGATGTTCTATTTCTGTCTGTTGGGCTTCCTGCCCAATATTCATCCGTGAAGCCATGCAACTTCACCTCATTTCTCTGTCTGTACCATAAACCATACTCAGATGTGCCCCTGAGATATCTCAGGACACGCTTGCCTGCCTTCCAAAAGAGTTTAGTAGGCTTAACCATCTCTTGTGAAAGCTAGTTCACCACATAGCATATGTCCAGTCTTGTATTGACTAAATATATGAGCGAATCCGCCAACTGTCGATAAACAATGGCATCCACTACCTCTGCCAATGTAGCATCCTCTTTCTTCCAATTTCCTGGAAGAGGAGTGTCGATAGGCTTGCAGCCTTGCATGTGAAACTTCTCCAGTATCTCCCGGGCATACTTGCCTTGAGACACAAACAGTTCACCTTCCCGCTGCCATATTTCCAATCCAAGGAAATAATGAAGGAGGCCTAAATCCTTCATCTCAAACTCCTTTGCAAGATCAGCCTTGCATGAGTGTATCAATTGCTCATCACCTGTTAGTATCAAATCATCAACATAAAATACAATGATCAAAAGCTTACCCTCGACCAAAATCTGATACAGTTTTGCATCCGCCGAACTCTTGGTGAAGCCAAGTCTAGTGAAATAGCTGTCGATCCGAGTGTACCAAGCATGGGGTGCTTGTTTCAGCCCATACAACGCTCTTTTAAGTATGCACACATGCGACTCGCTGCTAAAGATATAAAATCCTTCAGGTTGCTCAATGTATACCTCTTCCTCAATGATCCCATTAAGGAACGCAGTCTTCACATCCATCTGATGAATGTGCCAACCCATCTACACTGAGAGAGCAAGGATGGTCTGTATGGAAGAATACTGTGTGACAGGTGCAAAGGTTTCTTCATAGTAAATCCCCTCAATCTGTGAGAAGCCCCGGGCAACAAATCTTGCCTTATACTTCTCGACGCTCCCATCAGTAGCTTGCTTTAACTTGTAGATCCATCTTGATCCTACAACTGATTTCCCCACCGGCCTTTGAACAATATCCCAAGCACTATTTCTGACAATGGAGTCATACTCCTCCACCATGGCATCTACCCATGTGGGCTCCTGCGCTGCTTCTTCAAAAGAAGATGGCTCTGTCACAATACACTTGCTCATAAGAGCCATGTATCCAGTATATCGGTCAAGTGATTGTCTCTGTCTGTGCTGTGATGTAGGAACTCCTACATTCTGCGCCGCATCCACCTTCAGTCTCTCAGCTTCTGTGGTATGCTTCCTACCTTGTCTGATGTTCGGTTCTGCATGAGTGGACTCCTCCACTCCATGAATCTCCTCCTGTGGCTGATCCACATCCAGAGGCTCATCTTTGGGAACAAGAAGTTCCTCCTCCACATGCAAGTGTAGCTCCCTCTCAAGTGACAACTGCATGGCTTTCACCTCATTGAATTTTATATCTCGTCACATAACATTCATCCGACTGTTTGGAAAATACACACGATAGTTATGGGGTCTTTCTGTGTACCCCACAAATATCCCAACTTCTACAGTCGACTCCAACTTCTTCCTGGCATCCTTCGTCACATGAATGTAAACAGATGAGCCAAAAACCTTCAAACAAGAAATATCAGGCTTCTTACCAATAAAAGCTTCCTCGGGTGTACTCATGCCAAGTACTCTATGAGGATAACGATTTTGCACATAAACCGCAGTGTTGCATGCTTCCACCCACAAGTGCATCGGTAGGCTCTGGTCATGCAGCATCTCTCGTGCAGCACCCACGATCATTCTGTTCTTTCTCTTCGTGACCCCATTCTGCTGTGGGTTATGAGGCGCTATGAGTTCTCTTCGAATTCCTTCCTTGATACAGAATTATTTGAATTCGCCCGAGATGTATTCACCACCATTATCGCTCCTTAGAGCTTTCACCTGCTTCCCTGACTCCTTCTCCACCAATGCCTTGAACTCACAAAACTTTGAGAACGTTTCACTCTTCTTCTGCATGAAGAAGATCCAGCATCTACAAGAAAAGTCATAAAAAAATATCACATAATACCTGTGTTTCGTTGTTGAAGCAACCGAGAATGGTCTACACATGTTTGTGTGAATTCTCTCCAGGATCACCGAAGCATGGTTCTCCTTCTCATGAAAAGTGGTCTTAACAAACTTACCCATTTTACATCCTTTGCACTGATCTGACTGTGCAAGAGTACCCTTGGGAAGTCCAGTAGAAATTTGCTGCAAAATTTTCAAAGTGCCATGGTGAAGATGGCCCAATCTCCTGTGCCATAATTCGCCCTCATCCCGGCTCACCACTTCTTCTGCTTTGCCTACCATTGCAACGCAACCATCTACCTCTAGCTTGTAGAGGTTCTTAATTCGAACCCCTATCTTCTTGGTTTGACCCGTTGTTTTATGTTGAAGGAAATATTTTCCCTCACTGAAAACAACATCATAACCCCTATCTTCCAGCATTGCGACTGAGACCAAGTTCTTCTTTAGACCTAGAACATGCATGACATTCTTCAACAAGAATGGTTTACCAGACTCCCTCTGAAAGGTAATGGTCCCAATGCCTGTCGCACTGTACCGACCATCATCGCCCATCGCTATATGAATATGGAGGTCCTTCTCCTCCAAGTCACTAAACAACTCTCTGTCTCCCGTCATACGGAAAGACGTACCACTTTCAAGATACCACACTGATCCCATGCAACTTGAAACCAAGCATACGATCAAGGAAAAATCCAGCTCAAATTGGGAGGCTAAGGCCTCTCCAGTGGCAGATCCAGCAGCCTGCTTATTCTTCTTCTTTTGTGGACAGTTAGTGGCGAAATGTCCATGCTCATGACAGTGAAAACACTTCACTTTGGACAAATCCTACTTCTTGCCTTTCACACTGGATTTAGAAGGATTTTTCTTCCCCTTCCCTTTCCTTGCTTTGGCAGCCAAAGCGAAATTTTCTTCATCTTCATTCTTCGATGAAGATCCATCCCTGGTACCTTGCCTTATCTCCTCCTACACAAGATCTGACCAAAGTCGCTCCCATCCTAGCAGTTTATCCCATCCATTGACAGAGTCTTCGTAGCTATGCCAACTCTTCGAAAGCCCAAGGATAGCCAAGCTCACCAAGTCTTCTTCATCAACAGTAACCCACACACTTGTCTTTAAGCGCCAACTTCCTCTGGTCACTTCTACTTTGGAACAAGTCTGTCAAAGCCTTCCACATTAAGAATGGAGTGGCTTTCCCGTGAAGGCTAGACACAATGTGGTCCTTCATAACTTCCAACAGAATCTTCCTCGTCTTTGTAGTCTTCTTTTTTCATGTATCATGTAATGCAACATCGCTAGACCCAGCTTAGGAACATTGCTATCAATGAACTCCTTCAGCCCATTATTCTCCAGCACCGCCTCCATCCTGTCCTTCCATGCTATGTAATTCGAGCTCCCATCAAGGGCATACTCCAATCTCAACCCGTTGAAAGACATTTCAATGTATACTCGATTTTTGCACCAAGAATCTACGTAGAAAGTCGAATTGTCCACCGGCACAAAACTCACTTCACAATTGCAATCTTCAATCAAGAAATGCTCGATACCATGTAGAAATTATATGCACTAAGCATGCATATGTCCAAGATCCACCTGATCTCACACTATTTAACTTTATGCAAGATACTGAATCTATTCCACTTGTTAATCTTTTGCGGAAAAATTAATTGCACACACATGTGAAGTATAAAAAAAAATATTCAATCGCACATAACACAGTTTTTAATAGCGAAAGCCTAAAGCTGAAAACCCCAACTATATATTATGTAACATGGAGATCATATGACAATCTCATACAAGCATACAAAGCTTATCACAAGCTCTCAGTATAGTACAATCGTCATACACTAATCAAGCCCAATCTTGCAAATCCATGCACCTGCTAGCCTGCCTCCACTGCGCAATCTCTACTGAAGAATAGCTCTGAATGAATTCAAATTACTCCATCCTTGACTGCGCAATCCTCATTGGCATCTCCACTGTGTGTTGATGCAATCAATGCATCACTAATAATCACAACAGATAGTATATCTTGCCCTTTCACCTATCTCTCCACTGGTCTCCACTGAAACTGCCATGCATTGTAGTTAACTGATGTATTCTTCGGTTGATTAATGAGTTATTATTTAGTGAATTAATTAACTAATTAATTCACACCACTCTCACTAGTGTATCAATCAGTTAGACTAGATACAACTAGTTCAACTGATTCTAACTGAGTTAAACTAAATACAACTCCACCAACTACTTCTATAACTCCAACAAACTCTGTCACATGAGTTCTAACTGAAGTCCTCATGCATTAGCTCTAGTAAACCCTCAGGAATAGCGTAATTCCTTATGTCAGTTGTTACATTACATACGTACCTTGAAATGAAGTGCTCCAAGAGAATGGGTTGTTGTTTAAGTCGATTAAAATTAAGAGCCCCAATAATGATCAACATGTATCTATTTTGAAATTGGCAGTCTATAAATAGACTTAGCCCAATATTCTAAAAATAGAATTTCATCTATTTTTCCAACTTGATCAACCATCCACAAATAGCATCCTACAACTTCTGAAATATGATCGACATGTCTAAAAATAGACATAGTGTTGAGATTGCAACAAGATGATGAGCTTAGTGGAAAGAAGTTGCCTTCACTAAGTGGGCCCGCAGGCTATTTTTAGGTGCAAGTCTATTTTAGACTATGTCTATTTTTAGACATGGTGATCATATTTCAGAAGTTGCAGGATGCTATTTGTGGATGGTTGGTCAAGTTGGAAAAATAGATGAAATTCTATTTTTAGAATATTGGGCGAAGTCTATTTATAGATCGCTGATCTAAAAATAGATGCATGTCGATTATTATTAGCTCTTAATATTTTTGGACTATAAACATTATCTTATTCTCTTAGGTACTTCCTGCAATACACGGATGTGGCCTGAGTGACGAAGAATGCATATTCTTTTGAGAATTAAACGAAACTATTGCATGGATATTCAGTTAGAATATTATTGTCGAAGTTTGGTGGAGTTGATTGAGGAAAGTTAGTGGCGTTATATTGATTTAACTATCTAAACATAGTTGAGCTATTTGTATCTAGTTTAACTAATTGATACAATTAGTGAGTGGTGTGAATAATTATTAATTAATTCACTAATTATAAACTCATTAATCAACTAAAGAATGCATCAGTTAACTTTAGTGCATGGACAGTTTCAGTGGAGACCAGTGCAAAAATAGGTGAAAGAGCAGGTTAACTATCAGTTGTGACTATACTGTTGCTATTTGCAACACACAGATAGGGGGAGAAGCCCATGAGGATTGCGCAATACAAGCCAGGTGGTTTATCTATTTAATGAAGCCATCCCATAGCATTGATAATGCAATAGAGGCTGGCTATCAAGTGGAAAAAGGTTGGAGCATGTGTTTTGCTAGATCTAGCTTGATAGTGTGTAGCAATTGAGGGTGTGCATGAGAGCTTGTGAGGAGCTTTTGTACTATGATTGTTACATGATCTTCATGACATATAAGATACAGATAGTTGGGGTTTTCAGCTTTAAGCTTTCCCATTAAATATTGTGTTCACATGTGTGATTGTTTGTGGTTTTAATGTGTGCATGCAATTGATTTTATTTCCGCATGTGATGATCAATGGTAGAAGAGATTCTGTATTATGCATGAAGCTAAAATAGTGTGTGATTAGGAGAATCTCAGTGAATAATATATCAGTTATTCAAATTTCTACATGGTATGAGAGTGATATTGATCATTGGAGAAATTGCAAAACATTGAAGCGGTTGAGTTTTGTGCTGGTGGAATTCGAATTTGTAGCAATGTTTTTCTTGGTGTCGAAGTTGAGATGTCTTTCAATGGATTGCGGTTGGAGTATTCCCTTGAGGGCAGCTCGAATTATATTGCATGGAAGGACAAGATGGAGGCAGTGTTGGATGACAATGGGTTGAAGGAGTTCATATATGCAGAAGTTCCAAAGCCTACTTCTAGTGATGTTGCCGTACTTGACGCATGGCAAAAGAAGACAACAAAGTGTCGAAGGATTCTGTTGGAAGGTGTGAAGGATCACATAGTATCCAGCCTTCATGGTAAGGCTTCTCCATTCTTGATGTGGAAATCTTTGACAGATTTATTTCAAAGCAAGAGCGGTCAGAGGAAGTTGGCGCTCAAGGACAAACTCAGGAACATAAAAATGGAGAAAGACGACAGTATGCCCAAGTACCTCACGAAGTTCGTCCAATGCAGGGATGAGCTAGGAAGTGTGGAGGTGACTGTTGATGATGAGGACTTGGTGAGCTTGGCTCTCCTTGGGCTTCCGAAGAGTTGGCATTCCTATCAGGACTCTGTCAATGGTCGGGAGAAATTGCCAGGATGGGAGAGACTTTGGTCGGATCTTGTGCAAGAGGAGATAAGGCGGAGTACCAGGGATTGATCTTCATCAAAGAACTCTTATGAAGAGAATTGTGCTTTGGCTGTCAAAGCAAAGAAGGGGAAGAGCAAGAAAGATTCTCAATCCGTTGTGAAAGGCAAGAAGCAGGACATGTCCAAGGTGAAGTTCTTTCACTGTCACCAACACGGACATTATGCCACTAATTGTCCACAGAAGAAGAAAAATAAGCAGGTTACTGGGACTATAGCTGGAGAGGCCTTAGCCTCGTAGTTTGAGATGGATTTTTCGCTAATCGCATGCTTGGTCTCAAGTATGACGGGATCAGTGTGGTTTCTTGACAGTGGTGCGTCTTTTCACATGACAGGAGATCGAGATTTGTTTACTGATCTGGCTGAAAAATATCTTGGAGTGCACATCGAGATGGGCGATGATGGTAGATACAGTGTGACCGGTATCGATACCATTTCCTTTGAGAGGGAGTCTGGTAAACCCTTTGTATTGAAGGAAGTGATGCATGTTCCAGGATTGAAGAAGAATCTTATCTCTGTGGCGATGTTAGAAGACAAGGGATATGATGTTGTATTTAGTGAGGGAAAGGTGTTCCTGTGTAGTAAGGAAACTGGTGAGACCCGGAGGATAGGGGTTTGAGTTAAGAACCTTTATCAATTGCAGGTAGATGGCTGTGCAGCAATGGCAGGCAAGGCAGAAGGAGTGGTGAGCCAAGATGATGGCGAGTTGTGGCACCGGAGATTGGGCCACCTTCACCATGGAGCTTTGAAGATATTGTAGCAAATTTCTACTGGGCTTCATAAGGGTACTATTGCGCAGTCAGATCAGTGCAAGGGATGTGCCTTGGGAAAATTTGTGAAGGCCACCTTTCACGAGAAGGATAGTCGCACCACGACGATCCTTGAGAGAATTCACACAGACGTGTGTGGACCTTTCTCAGTAGCTTTGACAACAAAGCACAGGTATTATGTGATATTTGTTGATGATTTTTCTCGTAATTGCTGGATCTTCTTCATGCAGAAGAAGAAAGAGACATACTCAAAGTTCTATGAGTTCAAGGCACTGGTTGAGAAAGAATCGGGGAAGCAGGTGAAGGCTCTTAGGAGCGATAATGGTGGTGAATTCATCTCTGGTGAATTCAAGGACTTTTGCAACGCAGAAGGAATTCGAAGAGAGCTCATAGCACCTCATAACCCACAGTAGAATGGGGTTGCTGAGTGGAAGAACAGAACGATCATGGGTGCTACACGAGCGATGTTGCATGATTAGGGCCTTCCCATACACTTGTGGGATGAGGCATGCAGTACTGCAGTATATGTGCAAAATCGTTGTCCTCATAGGATACTTGGCATGAGTACACTCAAGGAGGCGTTTTCTGGTAAGAGGCCTGATATTT
Organism: Pinus albicaulis; assembly: GCA_034641835.2. Taxonomy (NCBI): domain Eukaryota; kingdom Viridiplantae; phylum Streptophyta; class Pinopsida; order Pinales; family Pinaceae; genus Pinus; species Pinus albicaulis. Next base: position 16,291,151 of record MU968411.1, on the reverse strand, counting down.
CCCATTTGAGGATTTTTGGTTCACCTGTTTACATTCATGTGACGACGGATGCCAGGAAGAAGCTGGAGCTGACTATGGAGGTTGGGATATTTGTGGGGTACACTGATACGCCCCACAAATATCGTTTGTATTTGCCAGACAGTCGCAAGGATGTTGTGCGACGGGATATCAAATTTCATGAGGAGAAAGCCATGAAGTATTCACTTGAGAGGGATCCTCACTTGCATGCAGATGAGGAGCTATTAGTTCCTAAGGATGAGTCTCAGGATGTGTATCAGAAAAAATATGAGGTTCATGGAATGGAAGAGACCACTCAGGCAGCGCCAACCATTAGAGGGTGGAAGCGCACTACAAAAGCTGAGCGACTGGCTCAAGATGCAGAGAGGATTGTAGGAGCACCTACATCACAGTGCAGACAGAGACAGTCACCTGACCGGTATACTGGATACATGGCTCTTATGAGCAAGTTTATCATGACAGAGCCATCCTCTTTCGAGGAAGCTGTGGAGGACCTCGCATGGGTAGATGCCATGGTGGAAGAGTATGATTCGATTGTCAGAAACAGTGCATGGGAGACTGTCCCGAGACCGGAGGGTAAATCAATGATGGGTTTGAGATGGACCTAAAAAGTGAAGCAGGCAGCTGACGGGAGTGTGGAGAAGTACAAGGCAAGATTTGTTGCCCGAGGCTTTTCACAGATTGAGGGGATCGATTATGAGGAGACCTTTGCACCTGTCGCAAGGTATTCTTCCATACGGACGATTCTTGCTCTCTCAATGCAAATGGGGTGGCACATTCATCAGATGGATGTGAAGACTGCGTTCCTCAATGGAGTCATTGAGGAGGAGGTGTACATAGAGCAACCCGAAGGTTTTGAGATCTTCAGCAGCGAGTCACATGTGTGCAGGCTCAAGAGAGCGCTTTATGGGTTGAAACAAGCACCTCGTGCTTGGTACACACGGATAGACAGTTATTTCACCGGACTTGGATTCTCCAAGAGTGAGGCGGATCCTAACCTATACCAGATTGTGGTGGAGGGTAAGTTGCTGATCATTGTACTTTATGTAGATGATTTGATTTTGATAGGTGACGAGCTGTTGATACTCTCATGCAAGGAGGATCTTGCAAAAGAGTTTGAGATGAAGGACTTGGGCCTCCTTCATTATTTTCTGGGATTGGAAATTTGGCAGCGCAGTGATGGACTGTTTGTTTCTCAGGGTAAGTATGCCCGGGAGATACTGGAGAAGTTCAACATGCATGGCTGCAAGCCTGTTGATACTCCTCTTCCTGGAGGTTGGAGGAAGGAGGATGCTACTTCGACGGAGGTAGTGGATGCCACTGTTTATCGACAGTTGGTGGGGTCGCTTATGTATCTGGTCAATACACGACCCGACATATGCTATGCTGTTAACCAGCTTTCACAAGCTATGGTTAAGCCTACCAAGCTCTTTTGGAAGGCGAGGAAGCATGTATTGAGATATCTCAGAGGCACATCGGGATATGGATTATGGTACAGGCAGTCGGATGAGGTGAGGCTGTGTGGCTTCACGGATGCAGATTGGGCAGGGAGCCCAACGGACAGAAAGAGCACATCTGGAGGGATTTCAGGTGTCGGGTCAGCAGTATTTTCTTGGTAATGAGACGAATCCATGGCACTCGGTTATTGACCAGTATGGCAGCCAGTTGGTGCATGCGAGAATATGGACGAGGAAGATCTGAGTCGGGTTGTTCTAAATGCTGTCGAATCTCGTTGTGTAATCGAGTTGCATCAAACTCTCGATTAATCTAGTATTTCACAGTAGATCTAAACATTGTTCGGTATCATCATATAGGTTGTTGTGTGCGTGAGAGGTCATGTTACTCATACATTCCCACAGGAGGATCGAATGCGATATCTTGTCGAGGCGCTCACTAGGAAAATTAGAGAATACCACGGGAGCGGGATAGGGGTGGATATTCTTATCTTTTTGAGAGGGTGTTGAGATTGCAACAAGTTGATGAGCTTAGTGGAAAGGAGTCGCCTTCACTAAGTGGGCCCGCAGGCTATTTTTGGCGCAAAGTCTATTTTTAGACTATGTCTATTTTTAGACATATGGATCATGTTCTATGAGTTGCAGGATGCTATTTGTGGATGGTTGGTCAAGTCGGAAAAAATAGATGGACTTCTATTTTTAGACATATTGAGCGGAATCTATTTTTAGATTGCCAGTCTAAAAATAGATATGTCGAATATTATTAGCTCTTAATAATATTTAGACTCTAAACATTATCTTATTCTCTTAGAGCACTTCAGTTAAGTGCACAGATGTGGCACAGGAGCTGACATAAGGAATTATGCTATTCCTGAGGGTTATGTGAAGCTATTGCATGGATACTTCGGTTAGAACTCATGTGACAGAGTTTGGTGGAGTTGATTGAGGAAGTTAGTGGAGTTGTATTCAGTTTAACTAATCTAAACATAGTTGAGCTATTTGTATTCAGTTTAACTAATTGATACAATTAGTGAGAGTGGTCTGAATTAATTATTAATTAATTCACTAATTATAAACTCATTAATCAACTAAAGAATGCATCAGTTAACTTCAGTGCATGGACAGTTTCAGTGGAGACCAGTGCAGAAATAGGTGAAAGAGCAGGTTAACTATCGAGTTGTGACTATCTTGTTGCTGTTGCAACACACGAGATGAGTGGAGAAGCCCATGAGGATTGCGTGAGTACAAAATTGAGTGGTTTATCACATTCAATAGAAGCCATCCACTTAACGTTGATACAACGCAATAGAGGGTTGGCTATCAGTGGAAAAGGTTGGGCATGTGTTTTACTAGATCTGGCTTGATGAGTGTATGATTGAGGTTTGCAATGAGAGCTTGTGAGGCTTTTGTACCGCTATGATTGTTGTGATCTCCATGACATATAATATACGGATAGTTGGGGTTTTATTTAAAGCTTTCCCATTAAATCGTAATTCATATGTGCTGGTGTTACTTCGTTTTAATGTGTGCATGCAATTGATTTTATTTCCGCATGTGATGATCAATGGTAGAAGAGATTATGTATTATGCATGAAGCTAAAATAGTGTGTGATCAGGAGAATATCGGTGAATAATATATCAGTTATTCAAATTTCTACACATAGTCTAAAAATAGACTTGTGCCAAAAGTAGCCTGCGAGCCCACTTAGTGAAGGCGACTCTTTTCACTAAGCTCATCATCTTGTTGAATCTCAACAGGTATCTGTTGCCACAGATCAATGACTTATTTGATCAGTTGATGGGAGCAACAATATTCTCCAAGCTCGATTTGAGATCATGTTATCATCAAGGGCGCATCAAGAAAGTTGTCATCCATAAGACTACATTTCAGACTAGATACGAGCATTACGAGTTTGTGATGGTGCCCTTTGGGCTTACTAATGCCCCTACCACTTTCATGTGTTCAATGAACAATGTGTCACGTCCTTACTAGGAAAATTTTGTGATCAAATTTGTTGATGACATATTGGTATGCTCAAGGACTAAAGAAGAACATGAAAATCACTTGGCTGTAGTGCAACAATTGCTAAGGGAATGAAAGCTTTATGCAAAGCTCAACAAGTGTGATTTCTTCCAATAATATATACACAATTTGGGACACATTGTCTCCAAGGAGGGGATATCAATCAACTCGAAAAATATCAAGGCCATAATGGAGAGGCCAACACCGAAGAATGTGGATGAGATTAGATCATTCATGGGGTTGGAAAGATACTACAAGAGGTTCATCAGAAACTTATCCAAGATAGGCCACCCTATCACATCCTTGCAGAGGAAAGGAAATAATATTTTATGTACTAGGCAACCACTCTGCCTGAGAATTTCAAATTTTAATGTTATTCATTTAAATAAAGAAAATAAGAAACAATGCACGATATTCAACAACTCACGCCTATAACAAAAAAAAAACTAAATCTATGCCATGTAAACGATTATAAACATACATCTTCGTAAAATAATTATAACCATTAAAATATACAATGAAAGACATGCATAGTAACACATAAGACATTTATCTTTATGGAATATTCACCAACTAACTGCAGAGATCCAAAGTTCCTCCCAATAGTAGAGTTTTCTACTCATTTTCTCTCTATAGTAGACCATCTTTGAGCTTAGGCTATGATACCACATGGATAGGTGGATAGGAAAACTCTCATCTCTAATAGGGTGTCAACTCCCAAAGTTTCTCTATTTATACAGATACACAACAATCACAACAACATAATCACTCAACAAAGCCTATGTAAATATACTCTCATCTCCTTTTCCTCTTCACTATGCACAACTCAAGGAAAAGTCTATTCCCTTCTCTTCAATGCAATCCTTCAAATTATTCTATTTCCCTCTAAGACTCTAGTGCTATTGATTCTATTTCCCTCTAAGACTCTAGTGCTATTGGTTCTAGGAAATATCAATACTAAAAATTCTTAGCCATAGACTAGTTTACCAACAATGTCAATGAAGATTAGCAATTTAACACCTTCTCATACTGAAATTTACAAATATTATCTTATAACAAACCACAATCTCTCAATAATAAAAATCTTCTTCTACCCCTAGAAATTAAAGCCATAAAATAATAAAAGAATAAACCCCCAACAAGCCAATAAATTGCCCATAATGCCACATGGATTCCCTAATAGTCTTACATATCCACCGTTTACCCAACTTGTTCAAATGAATACGACCGACGTAAGAGTTTTTGTGTTTCGGTCATATACTACAAGAAAACGTTTGCCCAACTTGTTCAAATGAATACGACCGACGTAAGAGTTTTTGTGTTTCGGTCATATACAACAAGAAAACGTTTGCCCAACTTGTTCAAATGAATACGACCGACGTAAGAGTTTTTGTGTTTCGGTCATATACAACAAGAAAATCGTGGAACCCACATATATATATATATATATATATATATCGGTGCATTGCATGTCCTCTCAACGTTATCGATTTCGAAGGGCCTTCCAACGTATAGTCTGATCATATTTAAATCGAGAGGACGGTACGGTGTGAATTGCAAAGGGTTTTGAGGAGCACAAGTTTGGAAAGAAATGGTGAATAAGCGTATAATAAAGGAGCTTCAGGATTTACAGAAGAATATGTCGTCATTCTGTAGCAGCGCCGGACCCGTAGGAGATGATATTTGTCATTGGTAGGTACATATTATGGGAAGCTGTTTAGAGATGTAACATAATAGTTTGGGCGGTAGTTTTTGTTGGGGTAAAATTAAAATTAAAAAAATTATGTAGTTGGAGTGTTTGAATTGTATTTTTGACGATGGAAATGGATTCAACACTATCATAAATTTTTAAAACACCCAAAATACTAAAATTTAACTGTAATTCAAATTTTCAAAAAATTTTACTAAAATTTTTCATAATCTTACCAAAATTTCTAAATTATTCTATAAATTTTTTTACACTCCTTAGCAAAGAGTTTTCAAGATAAACATCCAAATTCCTGATTACCCCTTGAAGCCTCCCAAGGTTACTTTCCACACAAAGGTTTACCATCCAAACATTAACTCTACGGGAACATCTGTCTTGAAATTTTGAGGGAGGGACAAATGGTGTCCCGCGTTGACAATTTGCGGAAGTATGTAAATGAAAGTTAACCCTCTTGTATCATTATAAAACATATTTTAAAAAGAATCTATTAATGCGTTGCAAAATAGTATTTGAAACTCTTAGTTGATAAAATTTTAAATTTTAAAGTTTGTTTTGTAAGCTCTTTGTGATAAGCTTACTACATTTTAATAAAATTATTAATTCAAAGTTTACAAAAGTTTTTAAAACATTTATGTTATAATTTTATCTGTTTTTTGGTTGCTCATCACATAATACATGTTACTTCAATTTTTAAGTAAATATTATTCAGAAGTGAAATAATTTAGTTTGCAAACATGATTTCCAGGGACATGGTTTTAATCACTCTTCCATTGAATTTTTTTTAGTCAATATTATTAAATCTATTATGAATTTAATTTTCTAAATTAGAAATTTTTAAGAGACATTTTTTTTTTTTAAGATAGAAAATAACTTGAAATTTAAAATTTGTACTTTGAGGATCTTACAATGTGTTTGTGGGTATGCACTAGGTAGAAAAGGATATAGTTGTCATTAAGTGCCTAGAAGATATGGTCACATGTACTAATGATGAGGGAGAAGTATTAGTTATGAGAAGTGTACCTAGACCAATTTCAAACTGATAGGTATTAGCCTTGAAATTAAAAAGACGTGCTTTATTTCCCCTACAAAATCAATGAAGCACCTTCATTTACCTCTTGCTTCAAACCTGTAGGTTGTGTCCTTGTGGGACCATAAATGTACACATGGAACAATTGAAGCATCGTCGGGATGACCTATTATGCCCCTACTTTTGGCCAACTTAGTTCCCCATAAATGCCAAATCTTCATGCCACATGTCACATGTCCTACTAATGTCATCCTAACATTATCATGCCATTGCGGCTCCATATCACTCCATGTGGCCAATAAAATAATTCCACGTGTTCTCCCATGGTGTTAACATTGTCAATATTCCATGTCATTGTATGAAGGTAGGGGGTCTCGGGCCTGTGTTTTTCAATGAATTCTTCATTAATTTTCAAAGGTTAGGATAGGCATTTTCCTAGCTCTGTTACCCCAAACCTTTTTCTTTGCATACCCTTTGGAAACTCTTGGGGAAAGACTTCCAAAATGACCTGTACCATGGCCTCCTCTATGTGCTTACAATTGGTCCACCTATTTGTCGTTGCCAACTTAGATTTCCACCTCACCTCAGGACTATTTCCCTATATTTTTTAACTAGCGCTCCTTTGAAAAATACTTCTAGGGTGACGTGTCTAATATGGGCCTAACTAGTTTACTACTGATGGATTTTGTGGACCCCCATTTATGGTTTTTTGGTAAATAGGGGAGGGGTTCCACTTTTAATAAGAACCATCGATTTCATGATTTAACGGTTTGGGAAATGCTCTCCATTAGGGACCCCCACCCCCCCTCTTGTTGTTAACCCTTAGGCGGGCATGTGCCCCCACTTATTTTACGGTTGGCCAGTGGGGACATGTGGTGCCAAATTCACCCACATACATGCCCAAGGTTTAACTCTTTTCCTACACCAATTGCTTCCCCAACTTAGGCCAAGAAAAAAACCTTCCACCATTTTAGCGAGCTCCAGTTCTAACACCAAATTTGGCCTAATCCTTGACCTTTTTTCCTGCAAACTTTGACTGGCCATATCTTTTGATCTTGGAGGTATTTTTCAAACTTTAATATACCGTTGGAAATTTCTTTCCAAGCTCTATCAATCTAAGTAGTTTCCAAGTGCACTTGAGTTGATAGTTTAAACTATCAATGGCTCCAATGTATACAATCCTTTACCAATATGATTGCAACCATCCGTGCCGTTTCCATCATTGAAAACTTATGTATAATATGCTAGGATCCCTTTGAAATTATGTGCCATAAATAATGAATTTTATCCTAGTAGAAAGAAAACTTTATTATTTTTATATAAATTGATTATCCCTTATTTTTTGTAGTACCAACCTAAAATGATGTTCATGCAACTCCTTTGACTTGGAATAAATTAGTATTTCATTCAAGAATATGATAGAAAACTTGTCCAAATAATTTCTAAATATATAATTCATCAGGCACAAAACATATATTGCATTTATCTTTTCAAAAGGCACCACTACCAACTCATAATGTCCATAGCTTGTTCTAAAGGATACATTACATATGTCTTCTTCCTTGATCCTCATATATTTGAATCCTCCTATTTGATCAAGAAGGTCATCATTTCTAGTTAGAGGGTGTTTATTCTTCAATATGGAATTGTTAAGCTATCTAAAGTAAACATGTCACCTCAATATTCACAAAAAAAACAGTGCTCCCCAAGGTGAAACACTTGGTCATATGTGCCCTTTCTTCAATATATATTTCAAATGAAAATGTAAAAATTTTAATTTTGGTTTACTTATTTTGCAAGCAGTATTTGACATTAGAGTAGTTCTTGGCATACAATGAAGAGAAAAATCTAAATATCTCTTTGGTGTAAGGCTTGGTAATTCTCCAAATACATCTTCAAGCTCTTGAATTGTTGGATAATCATTAATATTTTTCTCTTTCGTCTACTCCGTCTCTTCCACTTGAGTCTCATATAGTTCAAATCCTTTCCTGAAATCAATTTTCAAATGTAATGTTGGAATCTTCCTTCTAGGAATAAGTCTTGGAATTCCTCGCATAAATATTTACTTTCCTTCTTCATCAAGGCATGTAAAAGCCTTGCTATCACAATATGGGAAAACAAGATGCTTTTCCAATAAATCTATTACAATTATGACATCATAATATCCCAATGGAATTATGTTCAATTATACAAATGTATCCATTTAATTTATATTTATGGGACAACTCTCAACAAATTCGTTAATCATTTTCTTGGATCCAATGTCTAAATGAACCAACACAAATTTTCTGTAGGTGCTAAAAATAAAAGAAATGGATTTAAAACTAGTGACTTGGGAGAGGTAATTAAATAGGATTAATTTGGTCTTCAATTGTTCATGAAACATAAAACTCGTAAATACATTTTAATACATTGATCATAATGGTCACGCTAGTCCAAAACCATGTTGGCATGTGAACACATTTAAAAATGGTTATTGTTGGATAAATTGAGAATAGAGTGTTTTGGTAAATGATGTAGCCAACCCATTCCCAAATTTAACTATTTTCATTAACCTTCCAGGTTAAACATGAGATGAAGAGTTACTATGACATGACCTAACCTCGAGGCCCCAGTTAGGGAAGTGGGGCCTACAAAATGACCACAAATTGATAACTCATAACATTCCTCATGGCTACATGACACTCAAAGGCTAAAGTACTACCCCAGCCTACCAAACCATGATATGGGGCTCTTTTTCACTGACCTAGACTCCCAAACACATGCATGACAAGGCCCGATGGAAGTTATAGGCCTAAAAACGCATGCACAACATTGCCACCATGCTGTTGTGTCCCAAATTTCCTAGTTCAGAGGGTGTGGTCCTGAAATATGAGCCACAATTCCAAGCTAGCCTCTAGACCACTTCCCAAAACTTCCTGAGTCTTTCCATAATTATAACAGACATGAAAAAAAAGCTAAACATCCAAACTTGCAGGTAGAACTTGACCTAGACTACCTAGAACACACAAGACATTTCGTCAAACACATGGGAAACATGTAAGCTATTATAGGTCATTAGTGCATATATGTTAATAATAGTTCGAGATTCATCTAATAATCACCAATAAGGCCCTACTCCATCTCCAAATAGCTACAACAATAATATTAGTCCATACATTCACCCACCAATTGATAACTAAGTAATTCATGACAATAACCATAGATAATACACATGATATAACCAACATATAAACAAAAAATAACCAACATAGGAACCATCATGGAAAACCAACCATAATATCGCCAACACAATCACTACAAATTCTCATAGATCACAATGAGGAATGACTCATATTAACATATGAAATACCAACGAAATCATGGACTTACACATACCACTTGACCATATATTGGGATGAACCAAATCTCTCTTACATCAAATAAACCTTGTGCCATATTCCAAGCATGAATTTCAAATGTCATGGAATAAAAAATAAAAAATAAACAGGGCTTCCACAAGCCAGCCATCTCAACCCTCAACCATAGTGATTCCTCCTCCACAATCATACATCACTAACACCAACCAAATCGGTCTCTACCCAAACTGTACATGGCCCCAAGAACTAGTAACTCAACCCACAACCTTCCAAGGTTCAAGAGCGTTTTTCAAACCTAAATCCAGGGACTAGTAACTCAACCCACTAAGGGATCCAAAGAGTTTTTCCCAACCTAATCTCATCTCAACCCAAGTTGTTCCAAGATTCTAGAGCATTTGTTCCAACCCACAGCCATAAGAAACATGAGCACCAATCATAAATAAGACAATGGAAAAACCCACAATGCCATGGATATCTAAATAATTTTAAGGGAAGGATAAAAGCATTGTCAATCCAGGAAAATACCCATGCAAATTACAACACATAACCAAAAAATCACATGCATATACCATGCATTCAAAAATGAACAAGGAAATCACACATGCAACTTGTTACCAGTAAAGAAATGCAATTGTTGTTGTTGATCCAACTGTTATTTTGCGCTTTCTTGCTTTCCTTTTTATTATTTATCCAAATACGATGTATGCAAAAGTGCTCCAATAATTCTCTAAGATTTCTCTAATTATGTAGGAGTATGAGAGAATGAGAGAATATAAGAGAACTCAACCAAAAATTGTCAAAATATTCCCATTGACAAAAAGCTGTGAATTGATACTTATAAGCCTTTTTATCATTGAGGCCTCTATTTTATTTATTTTCCTTCAATTTCCCTCTCATGCAAATTTGCATCTCTTCACCTTCCTTTTCTCCTATATTCCTTTATTTCATAAATAAAATGCCAATTTATGCCACTTTTCCTTTGCTAATTCCTTTTCCAATTTCCATAGCCATTGATTAATCACCAATGATACCCATCACTATGTTTTTCCCGACATTCATGTTGGAATACATGTTCCATGACTTTGGTCTTATTTTATTTACATAGAAAATCAACCAGAGGTTGTTACAAACCCCTCCCCCTTGGGGAACACCATCCTCAATGTTTTATGCCACCTATGACTAGCAAACCACTAAAAAAAAACATACTACCCATGGATATTTATAACACAACTGGATGCAGTATTTACAATGAAAAAATACTACTAACCATGACCAACATAACAAGCATGAAAATCTTACCACTTATTGGAGATTAATAACACAACTTATTACAACATTTACAATAACAACCACATGTAAATATTCAAATACAAAAAACTCATTTTCTCAACCAGTAAATAATGAAGGATACACAACCCAAATCCAATCGACCATCTCCCATGTAGCTTCATTGGTCCCAAAGTGCTTCAACCTACACGATTTATCGGTTCCAAAGCACAAGTTGTTTATGCTGCAATATGCATTGTGGTTATGGATGGAGTTATCCCTCTAGTTCCACCTGTAATAAATTCAAATCAATCACATGATCAACATCCTAGAAATACTTCTTAAGCAATGAAACACGGAAAACATCATGGAATTTCATTGTTGGAGGTAGTGCAAGTATGTAGGCAAATTGTCCAATCATCTTAAGGATCTCAAAAGGCCCACAATATCAAGGTGCCATATTGGCACATGATCCAATCCTCAAGGAACTACTCTTGGGCTTGATGCAAAAGTACACATGCTCCCAAACCTTAAACTCCTTAAATACCATGTGCTGATGTGCATAAATTTGTTTCCTATCATGTGTTGCCTTCAAATTATTTTAATAACCTACATTTCTTGTTCTATCTCTTCAACATATCAGTTGCAATCAGTACCCTTTTCACTGAATTACTCCAACTGATAGGAGTATTACAACTCCACCCATAAAGTGCCTCAAACAAGCCCATTTTCAATAACTCCTGATATGCATTCTTATAAGAAAACTCTACTAGTGGAATATAATCTTCCCACTTCCTCTGCTAATTCATAACATAAATCCTCAACATATCCTTGAGAATTCTGTTGACCCTCTCTGTCTATCTATCTGACTATGCATGATAAGTTGTACTAAAAGATAACTCTATCCCCAAACCTGCAAACAACTCTTTCTAAAACCTGGAAATAAACATGGCATCTCTCTCTCATATGATATTCTTAGGAACACCATGCAATTTCACTATCTCCATGATGAAAATTTGAGGTACCTCAGTAGCTAAATTTATAGAATTAACTGTAATAAAATGAGCTACCTTGCTTAACATGTTAAGGACAACCATGATAGAATCATGATGCTTCGATTTCCTTGGAAAACCTATGATGAAATCCATGAAAATGACCTCCCATTTCCAATCTAGAATCATAATCGGTTGCAATAAACCACCTGGATGCTTACACTCTTTTTTTACTTGTTGATAATCCAAATATTTCACAACAAACTCAACCACCTCTTTCTTCAAGTTCAACCAATAATAGAATTTTTTAACTACTATCAATGCCTTTTGATATCATGGGTGACTTGAATATGGATTAGCATGAAACTCCCTCAAGATAAGCTTCTTGATCTCATAACCATATGGTACATAAATCTTGTTCCTGAATATGCCAAGCCATCTACTATGAGATGATACTCCTCATCCCTATTACCTTCACCCTTATACTATAAATTTTGCGTCATCTACTGATACATGTCATCATGTTTTCTTTCCTGCAAGATGTGATTCTTATGTTTTGTCCCATAAGAACTCATTTTTTCAATGTGATTCACCTGCACTCTTCTAAGAAGAGCATATGCAAATCTATTCTCCTTTCCCTTAATGTACCTGATCTTGAAATAAAACTCACTGTGAGTAGCCAACCATTATCTTTCCTAGAATTTAGATTAGGTTAATAAAGTAAGTACCTCAACCCACTGTGATCTCTCATCAAGAAGAACCTCTTTCCAAGGAGATAATGTCTCCACATCTTTAAGGCATAAATAATAGATACTAACTCAAGATAATGTGTCATATTTTTTCTCGTGCTCATTCAACTTCCTTGACTCATAACATACCACTTGTCCATCCTGCATCAGCACTCCACCAAGTCCTCTCTTGCAAGCATCTGCGAATACCACAAACTCTTTTGTAGGATCTGCAATCTTTAATGTCAAAGCATTTATAAGAAAATGCATCAACTGCTCAAAACTAGATGGACACTCCTCAGTCCATTCAAACTTCTTTCCTTTTCGCTGCAAAGATGTAATATGATGGGAAATCCGTTAGATATTCCTAATGAACTTCCTATAATAAACTGCTAACACCATGAATGATTTTACCTCATCCACATTCCTAGGAGTTTCCCACGCCACGATAGCTCTAATCTTTTCCGAGTCCACTGCTATCCTTCCCTGCAAACAACATGTCCCAAGTAATGAAATTTTGTCTGAAAGAAACCACACTTACTAATATTGGCATAAAAATGATGTTCTCTCAACAATATTAATACTACTTCCAGGTTTTTTTCATTCTCCTCCTTTTCCTTAGAATATATCAATATATAATCAATTGATATTATCAAAAACTTGTCCAAAAAAGGACGCAACACACTATTCATCAAACACATGAAAATAGTTGGAGAATTAGTAATACCAAAATGAATTACTAGAAAATCATAATGCCCATACCTATTATAGAATTTGTTTTTGTAGATGTCCTCTTCTTTGATACATACCTGATGATATCCTGATCTTAGATCAATCTTCGAAAACACTGCTTCTCCCTCAAAATAATCAAACAAATCATCAATCTATGGAAAATGATACTTGCTCTTGATCGTTACCTTGTTAAAATTCTTGTAATCAATGCACAACCTGAGATTACCATCCTTCTTCTTCATGAACAGTATTGGTGCACCTCAAGGTGACACACTTGGCCTAATGTATTAGTTATCGAGCATTTCCTTAAGCTTCTACTTCAATTCCACTAATTCCAGAGTGCTCATCTCGTACAATGCCTTATATGTTGATGTTGCTCCCACCGTCATCTCAATATAAAAATCCACTTCCCTATGAGGCGATAACTATGAAATATCTATTAGAAATACATCCCAAAACTGCTGCAAAATCGAATATCTCTTTAAGACTTCAACATCCTCAACATCCTTCCCCTTTTCATTAGAAATATGAACTGTAAACAATAAACACACTTTCTTGCTACTACTATTTTCCTACATAGCTATAATCATTATCACTGATGTAGGCTTCTTCTTACGCTTCAATATTCTCTTCTCTCCATCATCTTCCAAAAACTCAATAGCCTTATCATATACATCTACCTTAGTCTCGTGAATTTACAAACAATCCATACCCAACAACATATTTTATGTTCCCAAAAAAAGCACATTTAAATGTGTTAATGTAGATATACCATTCACCTCAAATGCACAAGCTATTACCTAATGGTGAACTCTTTTCTTGGTACCAGTAGCCAACTACACCAACCAAGAATCTGCATGAAATTATTTATTCAAGAAACACTTATCCACCTGGTCAGGACTGATATAACTATAATTATATCTAGGGTTAGTCAAAATAGAAACAACTTGATCACATAGCTTACCTTCCATATCGATAATAGATGCATGATGATCAACTTTCATATTATTAAATGCTGCATAAATCCAATGAATACTCCGCCCAACATCTCCAACTGTATGTGACTCCTAAGAACTATAAATATGAGGTATGCCACACTTATGTGTGGAAAATATCTCCTATGTGATTCTTGCCACAAGTCCAACATTTCAAAGGATTCCTTCCATCACCCTTTTTCTTATCCTTAGTCTGAAATCCTTGTCCTCTGTCAACTCCATTGAATTTATTATACAATGTTGCATTCTCCTTTTTATACATATCCTAAGATATTCCTCGCTTCTCATCCCAATTTCCCTTGGTCTTATAATTACCTTTCCCACCCTAATTAGGCTCCTACCTACACTTATACTACTCATAACAATGTTTTAGCTTCTCAATTACTTCCTCCAATGTACGAGGCTCATCATACTCAATGTGATTCTTAAATGCTAATGGAAATCCACTAAAAAATATTTGAAACTTAGTTTTCTCATCCTTAAGATATGGTACATACCTCAATAGATCCAAGAAATTAGTTGTGGATTCCTCATCTATCATAGATCCCATATTCAGTTTGTAAAACTCCTTATCCTTACTGTCATAATATCTCTTTCACAAATAATTCTTTCTGAAAATATTTTGAACTCATTACAACTGAACTCATATATATTTATACCTCTAACAAGCTTCACATCTTCCCACCATATGTATTCTTTCCCTTTGGGACTAGAAATAACTATCCTAGCCTTCATATTCTCCTTATATTCATGCATATTGAAGATCTTCTTCATCCCAAGAAAACATACTTTTTGCAACTTCTAGTTTCTTCAACTCTCCATCAAATGTAGGAGTCTTGGATTTATTGAACTCATTCGGAAAGTATTGTTTCTCATTCCTCTTGTAAGGATGATAATGATGATGACCATACTACCTATCTGAACCAAAACTATAAAAGCATCAATACCTACTACCTCTCTCGTCAGGTGTATCCATCCATCTACCACCTATGACCATGTCATCTTTGTATGACCTATTCCTACCATGAGACCTAATACCATATGCCCCATTAGTTTTTATCCTCTCGTCCATAACTAATTCATGGTCGTCCCCATCTCTTTAATTTTATAAACTCTAAAGAGTCACTGCATTGACCTATTCTTTCTTTTCTTGTGCCTTGGCAAGCCTTTCATGTGACTTAATGATTATGTCATTATCTTATTTGCAACTTATGATATTTACCTTTAAACTTCTTAGGGTGTCTTCTATGTCAAGAGACTACTCATCTCTATGTTTCTCATATGATCTATAAGGAGAGTCACATGAACTGTAATCCACCATTTTTTTTGTCATCTCTAATAATATACTTCCTGCAAACATGCCATGTTAGATAACCAAATATAAACATAATCCAACATACGTTACTGAAGTTCAGGGGAAGCTATATCATCTTTACAGTCAATATGTATTAACAAAACATATGTATATATAGTGAAATCAACATATCAACCATCTCGACATCAACATCATGATGACACAATACCACAACAATGACCATCACAATGCATGCATAACCAAAAAATCCACAACTAACATGTATGCATGAAAAACAAATATACAATCAAACATGCATACAAATCAATCACATTCCATCCATCTATTCCAAGTGTTTGAACCTAGAAGCTATAATATCACTCTTTAACCACCCCCTTCCGACAAAGAGGTATTATGACATGACCTGACCTCCAAGCTCCAATTAAGGAAGTGGGGCCTACAAACTGACCACAAAATGACAACTCACAACATCCCTCAAGGCTATAGGACACTCAAACGCTAAAGGACCAACCTAGGTGATCAAACCCTGAGTTGGGGATATTTTAATCTGACCTATACTCCCAACTGCATGCATGAGGTCTTGTGCAATTATAGGTCTCCAATCACATGCACAACAATGCCTCCATGTGGTTGTGACCCAACTTCACCAATTTAGAGGTTGCGGTCTTGTCGTGCTATTCAACAACCCCCATTATTTTAACATTAGTTACCTTAGAAAATAATGGGGACCCTTTAAAAAAAGATAGAGTTAAACAAATAAGACCCTTAAAGTGATTCATTAAATAGAAATAGGAATAAAAAAGGGAAAAACCTTGAATTTTGGCCTTAAAATCAGTCAAGCAGAGAAAGACCACATTATCACAATCACAATACCGCAATGAAGCACATATGACTCATAAAAAGTTACTTATAACATATTGCGATGCGATATGTAAAAAAAAAATCACTTTTATAAAGGGAAAAATTATTTTTCAAGAAAATTCTATAAGGAAATATTGCGGGACCCACTTCTGCCACGTAGGCCATTGCAAATTGCATTTTGCATCTTGCAACTCTACCCCATCGGTATTATTATCACCCTCCATGTTTTCATGATGCAATATAATCCATCGCATCACATTTACACAAACATAATAATTAACCCCCCCCCCCCCCCCCCACCATATTCATCGATGCAATTAATTCTATGACAAATCGCACATCGCACTTTCACAACACAAACACTTTTTACTCCATCTATTTTCACCGATATTGCAATTGTGATATCGCAATAGGAAAAACTAAGTCGATTGGTATTAAATGAATATTTACACACGAGAAATACTATGAAGCAACAAATCTGGTTTTAATGCTGAAATGATTATATGGGCACATCAACCCATATCAACCATTAATGCCATAACTTAACAATTTTGTTTCCCATGCCTCCATAATGATTTGACTGTAAGAAGCATTGAATTCATATCCTAGTAGCTTTCCAAGTCTTATTCGTTAATTTTTTCTATTACTATGGTACTTGTGGATTTCTAAAATCAAAGTTCCCTCTTTTCGCTTATCATTTTCCATTTATTCGCAGGTGAGCCAAAATAAGCATAATTCCTTGGAGATGGCTAAAGATCTAAAGAAAGCTAAGAAGCAGATGGCCCTTGTAAACCCTAAAACCGAAAGAATTGAGATGCTTCCTCTATTTACAAACACTACATGTGGACCGGAAAGCAGATCCTCCTCATGGGAATCCATGTACAAGTATGGTTTGACGATGAGAAACCTCACAAATTTCAAAGGAAAGCTACTGATGATGCTTTTGATTCCTCAAAAGCCAATATAGAAGAAGTCACTAATTCTTTCCTGCATCGAATTTCTGTGTGACCTAAAATCTTACCATACACCGATATGGTAATATGGACCATTGATAACCTCAACATCGCAGATAGGACTTTTCAGACTAACAAAGGAACAATGATTGGTTCCTTCAAATCCAAAGACTTGAAGCTAATGTACAAAATCCTAGACCCTGAAAAGGTCCATGACAAGGAATTTCGAGCACATTTTTCCAGCAAGAACGAGCTCAAATAAAATCCAATCAAGCAATGGAGAAACAAACACAATAATCACAAGAATTATGACAAGGGTATGTATTCTACTTACTCCCTTACAAGTACCTACTGTTATGTTGCTGCCATGATGTTTAGGCTCTTTTGTCAGCTGGACACTACTATATTTTTAGTAGAATGGGTTACCCTCATGGAAGCAGTTGCAGACTCTTATATTATGTATTGGAGAATCATTATGTCTAATAATATTGCTACTCAAATTTTGGAATATAGGAAAAATCACTCTATTTCCTCCAAAATTTTCCCCATGTTTTATAAGAGTGATTATATCATGGAAGTTGTGTGTTTCACTTCATATTTTCTAACCATGGGCTAGAAATGGACTACCTAGGACCCCCTACCCATTCATATATTTCATAGCATGTTATGGGAATAAAATTTTGAGAACCATTTATAAAATCTATCATGGAGTCATTATCCTTCGGTTTCAAGTTGTCTTTAATGACAAAGCCCCATATTTTCAAAAGAGGCTCAAGTTGATTTCTCATCCATTGGAAAATGGTTTGGAGAAGATTTTTTCACCTATGTCAGAGTATTTTGGAGCATAGCTCGGCCGCATGTGTCTACCCTTGTATTTTCCTTATAATATTCTCGCAAGATATGTATAATATCATACTGTTGGCAACATACTAACCAAGCTTCTAAAGGAGGCTAATAAATCATCATCGTCTTCCTTTCCAATTAATTGTGGTGTTTATGGTTTGGACAATTAAAAGCATGTAGTTTTAGAGATCAACCAAATTTAATGTTTGACATTGTTTACAATTTAAAATAGAAAATATGACCCAATTAAAGTTGCCAATAATTTTAATACTCAAGTGAAAATTAGGCCTTTTGTTCATGAAGAAGAAGAGTTCTATGACTTATTTGAGTCAGTCAATAATTTGTCTGTAGTTCAGAAGTTGGCAGCCCTACGCCTCCATCCTCAGCAATTGCTAAAATTTAAACAATACAAGAACAATAGATTGGAAGCAATTCCATTGAAAACGTTGGAAGTCTCACAACCCCTAACTTAGAAGGAAAAGAAGAATGAACCGGAAACTAAGGATACTGAAGTCCGTAGAAAAATAGACCAAGATAAATGAGCTGAAGTTCAAACTATGGATTTAGGTTTCCCAAGTTATCCGAGTGAAGTTTGGAAGGAATTTAGCCTAAAACTACAGGGATAACAAGGAGTTATAATTATTGATAAGCAATAAATTGGTTATACGCCTCAAACAAAAAGTCAAGACTCGTTCACTACTAAGCCCTCTGAAAAATTAGTAAGCACACAGAGAGTGGAATTCATCCCATATTTCCCCACTACTAAAATTGTACTTAACATTGAGGATATTCCTCCTCTGGGCATTTTCTATAGTACTAAACATAAAGTAGTTATGAGCAGACAAAAGAAAATAAGGAGATCAGAGAAATCTCAACCCCTTGTCCAAGGAAATGTCTCAATGGATGTTGTCTGTAAATACTCACCGGTATATCCTTTATAGGATATAACTCACCTAACTTAGTTCACAGGAGCTTATTCCTCTACAACTATTGATAAAGACTTTGATGTTCAACCATTGATGAAAGAAAAGGATGAAAGAATAATACAATGAGAGCTTGAGATACAGGCACAGAAACACAATGTTAATCAACATCTATAGGTACAGGTCACACATCTCCAGGAGAGCATGGACCAATTGAAGATTCAACACCAAAATGAAATTAGTTCAAAGGACACTCATATCTGAGTCAATTGAAGTTTTTTGTAGATCAATTGAAGGATAATTCAAAGATTTATGAATTTAGGAAAGAGGCATAGGAACTAAATACTTTATTGGCACAACAGTAAGTCATTTTTTTCTTCAGAAAATATCATATATTCTAGAGTTTTGTGAGAAAAGTGATTCACTGATGAATAAAATTTTATACCAGAGTCTGATGAATCACATTTTATACCAGAGTATTAGTTTTGATGAAAATGATGATAAGGTTTCCCAGTATGTCACTTGACACGATTTTGCTGATGGTCGAGAGGCCAATCTAGCTAGGATTGAAGACTCAAAGAAGAAAATATTATTATTGATTGGGACATTCAGTTGAAACATGTTGAAAGAGCCATTTACAGAGCAAAGGATGTGGCTACTAACATTGTTGAACTATTAGTAAAAATATCATCATTTAATACCTTATTGACAAATGTCCTCCTGGTGCATTACCTATAGTAAAAGACTTGATAAGAAAATGGAAATAATTTTCAAAGGTAAATGAAGATCACATTAGAAAGCTGGAAAAACTAGATTGGGATAAGTATTGGAGATACTTAGTAAAGCTTCATAGCCAATGCCTTATGTTGTAATGTCTTATAGATACATCCTCCTACATGATTCCTCCACTTTCTAATGTCTTTTTCACTAGACAGCTACGCATTAGGCCAGTCCAACCTCCAGAGGTCAAGCCTATGCTTAATATCCTTTAGCTGAAGGAACAAATGGCTAAGGAGACAATAGGACAGTCATCAAGCAAGTCACCCCTTTAATTTCTATTCTTGTTTAATTTCCACTTAGTTTAAGGAGGGTTATTTTTTAACCTCCTCAGATTTTTATTCTAATATCTATTTTAACACTTTCATTTTTATATTTAAACCCCTTCATGTATTTGAAGAAGGGGTCCTAAAATTTTGAAAGGAAGACTTTAGGGATGTCACACTTTTGTACTTTTGAAGTTTTCTTAATAGAAAGGGTTGGACCAAGTACATTTTCTCAAATGAGCATAGTGAACATATACATGGTACTTTTATCCTATGTTTTATATTTTTGTTTCAAATTAGAAATGGTTATTTATCTTATGATGTTTTGTTTGATGTATCTATTTGAATATAGTTTGGCATTAACTCACTTTTGAACATGATATACTGCTATCTTTTCATACATATTCAATACAAGAATTTAAAAATTGTGATATAATATTTATAAAATTGATTTAATTAAATCAATTACTTCAAATCGTTTTCATATTTCTAAGTGTTTGTATGATCTTCATTTGCATCCACTGAAAGATCATTTTTATAGATCGCACAAAAAATACATTTCATCCCAGGATACATAATAGATTGATATACCATTTACTGCAAGCTTGCTAATACCGCCATCTACCAAGTTATAGATAGTTATAAATCCATCCATTCACCCAATTATATTCCACTGGGAAACTGGTCCCATAAATCTAGTCAAGACTCAGAGCCACCATTCCAAATAGAAAAGGGATGATTTTTAAGCTCCCAACTGGGTGGTTTCCTTGATGTTGTTTCACCGATTTTTGGGGCCTCAACATTTTTGGCAATACAAGGAGGACCATATGACCATGAATGACACCAAACCTTAATCCAAAAATAAAATATCATCAGAAGGGTCATTCCCCCTCCAAATCTATGACTTCTAGTCCTGGTTAAAGATCTCCTATTCCTGGATCAGAAGTTGTTCAATCTCCCCCAAAATCTCTTAGTTTTATTCCTCAAGAAATCTCATCAGATTATACTCCAGAATCACTTGAAGTACATAGAATAATAAATAAATTGGAAGAAATTTCAATTTTAGCAGAGAAACCTATACTTTCTGAAGCCTCAGAAGGAAGTTTTACTTCAATATTTGAGAGCACTGGTGTATTAACCTGTTCTAAGAGTGAAAAGATCAGAGTAATGCCTTTTGAATTTCCTCTCCATTCTCATCGTAAGAGATATCCTATATCTGAAACTCAATCATCTACTAGTGAGATTCAATCCTCTTCTACCTCTCAAACACCATAATTTATTCCTCCTTCTTTTACGTCTTCTCAAACATTTTCTTCATCAATTCACATTCCTTCTTCTTCCTAGTCTACAACTGCTTCCTCAAGAAGTATTAGTTCCATATTTATTTATTCTACACCAAAAACCACTATATGAACTACTTCCTCCACTCCAAATCCTTCTTCAAGGCAAACTAATCCTTCACTTCACACAATGGCAGCCAGACCTTGGAAAAATCCTGGAGTTGTTAAATTACTAGGTCCTCTTCATCCTTTACCTAAGCATTCTGAAAGATGGTTGCCTAATTACAACCCAAATGAAGGTCTACCTGCTGAAGAAAATATTCATAATTTTATGCTTGCCATGAATCTTAATGATGTCACTGAAGAAGATTGTATAGTTGGATTATTTCCTTATACTTTTCAAGGATCAGCTAGGTCATGGTATTTCTCACTACCATCAGTCACTATTACTAGCTGAGATATTTTTGAAGAACAATTCCTTACTAAATTTGGTGATGATCGTACTACTGTTACCCTTATCAATGTTATTTCCAATATTAAAGAAAATACATGAGAAAATATCAACAATTTCAACTCCAGATTTAATAATCTACTCAATAAGATCCAAACTAGATCCAAGCCTAGAGTATATATACAAATAGAATGGTAAATATCCTCTCTTCCTTCTAATATTGCTATTTTTGTAGATAGAGCGAATAAGGTTACATTCATAAAGAACATGAAGGAAGCTCTTTCTGTTGAAAAAATAAACCTTACTTTAGAGAAGAAAACTGCACATTAAGATAGAAAAAATAAGAAGGTTTCATTTAACGATGAACCCAAAAAGGAAACATCTAAAGATCCTTATGATATTGAAGGATGAAAAAAGATCCTAAAAACTATGTCAAATGATATGGTCGAGATAAATAAATAAGTAGCCGAGTCTTCTTGGAAGAAACCTTTTATATTTTTTAAGAAAAATCAAGCTTCCCAACATCCAAATGTAATCTCAAAAGCTGAATTAGATCAAGACGAAGATCAAGATGAAAAAATTTCATCTACAAAAGAATCTCAAGAAGAAGAACTAGTTGAATTTCATAGAATATGGGAATTTATCCTTCCAAAATCTGATAATGAATATGAACATGAGGCATTTCATGTTAACACTAGAAGTAAAAAATCTACTGACCTCCCTAAGTGACCTAAAAAACAAAAAATATTCATCCTTTGTTGTTAAGGACAAAGTGATTATCAAGAAAACTTATTCTCCTCAATAAAATCCAACTTCTTCTACTCTTCCATATAAATCCAAGGCATTAGTGGTCTCTGATACTATTGAATATAATATAGTGGAAGATATGAATAAGATAAAAGAAAATATCTCCATACATAAGTTGAGCAAATTGAAGCAACAACAAAAAAATTTACTCAAAGAACTGAATGCAATCCTTGCTTCATCCTTACCTACCCCTGTTACTTTTAAATCTTCAAAAGGAGTTGGTAAACCTCCGAGTGATTCATGTGATAAAACTGATGCACGATGCTATTTTAATCGGTGACAGATCTAGTTCACATACTCCTCCCTTCCTTTTAACTTTTGAAGTATTCAATAAAAATGTGGATAATTTTTTAATTGACTCTGGAGCCTCTTCAAATATCATGCCATATTCTATTTTTTTGAAATTGAACATTTCTCATCAAAATTCTACAATACACATTGTGTAATTATACAGAAAAAACGTTAAGGTATTAGGAGAAATGAAATTAGTCATTATCAGATTAGCATCTAATCCAAAATTTCATCAGGTAATTGATATTTTAGTTGTTGAATCCCTAAATTTTACGGTTTAATTCTAAGTAGATACTCGTCAGAAAAGCTTCATGGTTATTTTTCCACTGATTGGTCTCATATGTGGCTTCCATATAATGGCAATCTGAATCAAATCCGAGTAGACCATGAAAACAACATGAAGTATTTAGTAACTGAATTCAAATCTGAGAATGAACCCATGGCTTTTACTAATAAAATTATCAGCAATTACTCTTCTGAATCCTTTTTGGGAAATTTTAATGCTCATAAATGATCCGAATGGAAAATGGCATCAACTCATGTTATTCATCTACCCATATTATCCATCTACCCATGGAATTTACCCATGGTATTGTAAATGGCATTGACTCATGGTATTCATCCACCCATGATATTTATTCACCCATGGTATTATAAGTGACCCATGGTATGTATCCACCCATGGTATTCATCCACACATGGGATTTACCCATGGTATTGTAAGTGGTATCTACCCATGGTATCCACCTATGGTATTGTATCTCAAAAAAGGCTATAAATAACAAGCCTCACTTTGTAAAAGGGCAGATTGTCTGCCACAATGTAGCTTCTAAATTTATTCTCTGTTTTAATAAAACAAGTTTCTTTGTGGTTCTATTTTCTTTGTGTTCTCTCTTCTTTTCTGGCATTCTAATTTTTGCAGATCTTGTCAGATCTATTTCAACTTTTTAGATCTTGGGGGCCTCCCTCCAAGATTCGGATCAGTGGTATCAGATTCAGGTTACGCCTCCATGGGAATGAGGGTTTGAAACATATTTCAGTTTCAATGTTTTGCAGCAATCTTCCGCAAAATCCATGAATTTTTTTGGGCGGCGAGTTTTCAGATCAGATCTGAAACTTTTGGTGAAAAATTTGCAAAAAATAAGACCAGATCTAGATTCCTTGTGAAAAAATACTCAACTTCAAAAAAAAAAATCGGCCAAATTGGAGTTCGGATGAGGGAGATATCGCTGATTCAAAATCAGCAATGTTGAAGCAATTTTTCTGACGACAATTCATGGACGGCGGCTCTCCTGTCATTTTTCGCCATTTTTAGTACAAGATTTCAGAGAAATAGAGATAGATCTGAGCTCCTCTTGAAAAATCACCCAAGTTCAAAAAAAAAATCGGTCGAATCGGAGTCCGGATGTGGGAGTTATCGTTGATTTAAAATCAACTATTTTTTCAGAAATTTTGTGACGACGTGCCAGTTCCAGCGCAAATCTGAGAGTCTAGAGTCTCCAGATAGTGGTTTCAAACACATGAGATGATGCAGAATGACCATTCCATTTCCAAAAACAGGCTATAATAAATATTCTGAGTTATCTTGACCGATTTATGCTCATTTTAAATCTGGAGCAGCATTCGGAGCGGGTTCCCTTTGGAGACGTGCCCTCCCACCCCGCTTTAGTAGGCACCTGCTTCACATTCATCGGTTTGATCATAGCAGAGATGAATAACATGAGTTGATGCCATTTTCCATTCGGATCAATAAATATCCATTTCTCAACAACTCAGTTAATTCTCAGATCAAAATTTTTTCTCAGTCAGGCTCTTCCAAGTGTATAGATATTGTATATAAAACTTGTATTAATACTTTGTTCTAGACATTATACTCTGATGGATCAAAATTCGATAAAGGTGCAGGAGTTGGTTGCATATTAATCAATCCGGAAGGTGAAAAAACAATGTTATGGCATGCATACTTGAATTTGAATTCACAAATAACACTGCAAAATATGAGGCATTCGTCCAAGTCTTATACAAATCAATTGACCTTGGTGTCAAATATCTCCGGGTATATGGTGATTGTGAAATAATTGTCAAACAGGGAATAAATACCATACATTGTATTTCTCGTCATCTTAATCATTACCAGTCATTAGTACAATCTCTTACCTCTCATTTTTTAGCATTCAATATATTGTCTATTCCAAGAATTCAGAATGCAAGTGAAAACCTTCTATCTAATGTAGCATCAAGACTTATTCATTTGGAAGATTATAGTCCAAATAGCTTTTCTATAGAGTTTTTTTTCACCCATCTATTCCTGATAATATCACTAATTGGAGAGTATTCAACGATGAGGATGATGTTATAACTTTTCTTACATCAGAAGGATCATATCATGATCAATTAATTGATGAAGATGAACATGAAAGGAAATTGAAACAAAAAACTGAAGAAAATTCCATACCTAAGTCTGTGGTTAAGCTTTAATATCTTTACGATCTTACAGATAGATTCAAAAAGGTTACTAATTCTAAGCTACAAAGTTCAGCTTTGATGTTTGAACTAGTAAATCTTGGCACAGATGTTAATCCTGAGAATGTTAACTTAGGGCTTGATCTTTCCTCTGATGAAAGATTAGCCTTCATTCACTTACTGAGGAAATGCAAGAATGTCTTCGCATGGAAATATGAAGATGTCAAAACTTATGATACTTCCATCATCCAAAACCCTATCCCAATGATATCCACTATAAAGCCTATATAACAAAAGTTAAGGAAAATTCACCCTAATCTTGAAATTCAAATTAAAAGTGAACTCAAAAAACACCTTAAGGCTAAGATTATATTTCATGTTAGGCATTCAAAGTGAGTCGCAAAATTAATCCATGTTAGGAAAAAGAATGGTAATATTCGTATTTGTATTTATTTTAGGAACTTAAACAAGGCTTGCTTAAAAGACAATTTTCCATTACCACCGATGGAACAAATTTTGGAATCAGTTGGTGGTTCTGAACTAATGTCTTTGCTTGATGGATTTTCAGGCTACAATCAAGTATTGGTTCATCCTGAAGATAGATTAAAGGATACATTTATAACTAAATGGGGAACTTATGCCTATCATAAAATTCCCTTTGGTCTAATCAATGCAGGAGAAAATTTTCAATGAGAAATGGACATAGCTATTAGAGGATTGATAAATAAAATTGTGGTTGTATATTTATATGATATAACCATTTACTCCAAGTAAATAAGTGACCACTATCATGATCTTAAGGAAATCCCTGAACGTTGTTTGAAATATGGAATTTCTTTAAATCCAAAAAATTCTTATTTCACTTTAAAAGTGAAGGTAAACTTTTAGGATTTATTGTATCAAAAGAAGGAATCAATGGAGTCCTCTTTAGGATAGATTAATTTTGTCAAGAGATTTATTCCAAATTTTTCACAATTTTTTTTACCATTGCAATTAATGATTAAGAAAAATTCACTCTTCAAATGGGGACATAATGGAAGAGAATATTTTATCTAATTAAGCAAGCCATCATCAATGCTACTTCTCTAACTACCCTAGTTTTTTCTGATCATTGCATTTTATATAATTTTTCATCGGAAACATCTTATGTTGTTGTGTTAACACAAATCAATGATCAAAATATTGAAGCACCCATTTTTTTCTTTAGTTCAAATCTTCAAGGTGCTGAACTAAATTATTAAGAAGTGGGAAAACAAGCATTTGTTGTTTACAAATCTTTAAAGCACTTTAGAACTTTTCTCCTTAAAACACACACCAAGGTAATAGTTCCATTTTCAGTAGTAAGCCAACTACTTATTCAAAAGGAACTAGGAGAAAAGAGAGGAAATTGGGTAACTTCTTTATAGGAATATGACATTGAAATAAGACTAGCCAAAATAATTAGAGGGAAAGGTATTTGTAGATTACTATATGGATCAACCAACATATTAGATGATGAAGAGTCAGGTAACACTGTACACATGGCTGAGGTAAGCCTGAACGAATCTGAATCACAATATATTTATTTAATATTTTATTTGAAAAATGGATATGCTCCTACAAAACTCAATTACAAAATAAAAAGAGCTTTAAGATTGAAAGCTATTCAATATCAGATCATATAAAATTTTTTGTTTAGAAAGAACTATGACTCCATGCTGCTAAAGATTCCTTGAGAAATCTAAAGCACAAAGGGTTTTTCAAGAACTCCATGCTAGACCTACAGGTGGAAATTTTGGTGGATATACCACCGCACATAAGATCCTTCATGTAGGACATTACTGGCCCACTCTATTTAAACATGCTCATGCATATGTGAGAAAATGAAAAACATGCCAAACTTCTACTAGAAGACAAAGAAAACCGGCCTTACCCTTCCAGCCAATCAACATTGAGAAACCTTTTGAGAAACAGGGATTGGATATCATAGGTGAGATTGTTCCTAACTCATCCAAACAAAATAAATACATTCTCACTACAACATATTATTTTACTAAGTGGGTGTAATATGCTCCACTAAAGGTAGCTAACTCTAAATCCATTACGGAATTTATTGATCAATTCATTATTACCAAGTTTGGTTTACCCAATGCACTTATGTTTGATAATGCATATTACTTTTCGGGAAATAGTACGATTGAATTTTCTCTCAAAAGAGGTTTTATGCTTAAATACCCTACTAACTACTATCCCCAAGGGAATGGTTTGGCAAAATCAACAAATAAAAATCTCATAAGAATCATAAAAAGGACCATTGATTAAAGCTAGGGAAATTGGCATAAGTCTTTAACATTTTAACTACGGGCAGATAGGATCACCCAGAAGGCCTCTATAGGAACTTCTCCATACAATCTAGTTTATGGGAAAGAAGTTGCAATTCCATCAAATTTACCTCTTCCTTCATTAGCCCTAGTTCAATTTATTGATGAAGTGCCTTCTTCTTCCCTACAATTAAGAATGTCTCAAATCCTTAAAATGTAAGACAAAAGAGAAAAATCCAAATTAACTCATGCTTGACACCAGCAGATAGTAAAAATTCCTTTTGATGTAAATATTGTTTCCCCAAAAACATTCCAAGTTGGAGACCTCATACTTAAGTGGGACAAGGCACATGAGGAAAATGGTAAGCATACCAATGCCAAAGAATGTGGCTTGGACCATTTCAAATCATAGAAAAAATTGGCCCATCAACCTTCATGTTACAAGATCTTCAAGGTAGAACATATTTTATCCCAACCAATGGGCTAATTTTGAAAAAATTCTTTTCTTAGAAGAAAAAATTCTTTTCTACGTACTATACCTACACTTTTACATTTCTAGGAAAATAATGTTTGATTACATACTTTTGGTTTTTTGCAACACCTCTGAATTATTTTATGTTTTTATTTTTGAAGAATAGAAATTTTTGAAGAAATAAATACGAAACTTAAAAAATTAAATGAATACTATACAACTCTAAAATCTTTTTCCATCAAAATTGTAAATTTTATACACCTGAAATTTGTGAAGTTTTTTTAATTTTATTATCAATCAGAAAAGGTTCATCATTACAAAGTAAAGACTTGATGTTACTGAGAATATTTAACTCTAAATTTTCATCCAAAACTCTTAAGGAGTCAATCATTCTACCCATCTATTGGAAAAATCCTGGATTTTTTTAGTTACCAAGTCCTCTTCATCCTTTACCTAAGCATCCTGAAAGATGGTTGCCTAAGTACAATCCAGATGACGGTCTACCTGTTGAAGAAATTATTCATAATTTTGTGCTTTCCATGAATCTTAATGATGTCACTGAAGAAATTATTCATAATTTTATGCTTGCCATGAATCTTAATGATCAGATGGATCATGGTATTTCTCACTACCATCATGCACTATTACTAGCTAAGATATTTTGGAAGAAAAATTCCTTAATAAATTTGGTGATGATAGTAATACTGCTACCCTTATCAATGATATTTCCAATCTTAAAGAAAATACACAAGAAAAGATCAAAGATTTCAACTCCAAATTTAATAAGCTACTCAATAAGATCCCAACTAGATCTAAGCCCATAGTAGATGTACGAATAGAATGGTACATATCCTCTCTTCCTTCTATATTTCTATTTTTGTAGATAGAGTCAATAAGGCTACATTGGTAGAGAACATAAATGAAGCTCTTTCTATTGAAAAAAGAATCCTTGCTTTAGAGAATAAAATTGCACAATAAGATAGAAAAGCTAAGAAGGTTTCATTTGAGGCTGAACCCAAAAATAAAACATCTAAATATCCTTATGATCTTGAAGGATTACAAAATGTCCTCAAAACTATATCAAATGATATGTTCAAGATAAAGAAACAAGTATCCGAGTCTTCTTCGAAGAAACCTTTTATATCTTTTAAGAAAAATCAAGCTTCCCAACATCCAAATGTAATATCAAATGTTGAATTAGATCAAGATGAAGCAATTTCATCTACAGAAGAATCTCAAGAAGAAGATTTAGTTGAAGTTCATGGACTATAGGAGTTTATCCTTCCAACATATGATAATGAATATGAACATGAGGCATTTCAAGTTAACAATAGATGTAAAAATTCTACTAACCTCCCTCAGTCACCTCAAAAACAAAAATATTCATCCTGTGTTCTTAAGGACAAAGTGATTAACAAAAAAAATTCTTCTCCTCAATCAAATCCAACTTCTTCTACTCTTCCATCTACATCCAAGACATTAGTGGTCTCTAATACTATTGAATATAATATAGTGGAAGATATGAAGAAGATAAAGGAAAATATCTCCATACATGAGTTGAGCAAATTGAAGCAACAACATAAAATTTTACTCAAAGAACTAAATGCAATCCCTGCTTCATCCTTACCTGCCCTTGTTAATTCTAAAGCCTCAATAGGAGTTGGTAAACCTGCTAGTGATTCACATGATGCTATTTTAATCAGTCACAGATCTAATTCGCATACTCCTCCCTTCCTTTTAACTTTTGAAGTATTCAACAAAAATGTGCATAATTGTTTAATTGACCCTGGAGCCTCTTCAAATATCATTCCATATCCTATTTTTCTAAAATTGAACATTTATCCTCAAAAGTCTGTAGTACACATTGTGTAATTAGACATTAAAAACATTAAGGTATTAGGAGAAATGAATTCAATCCTTATAAAATTGGCATCCAATCCAAAAGTTCATCAAGTAATTGATATTTTATGGTTTAATCCTAAGTAGAGACTGGTCAAAAACTTCATGGTTATTTTTCCATTGATTGGTCTCATATGTGGCTTCCATAAAATGGTAATCTGAATCAAATCTCAGTAGACCGTGAAAATAACATGAAGTATTCAGTAACAGAATTCAAAGATGAGAATGAACCCATGGATTTTACTAATAACATTCTCAGCAATTACTCTAGTGAATCCATTTTGGGAAATTTTAATGATCATAAATCTCCATTTCTCACCAACTTAGTTAGTTCTCAGATCAAAATTTTTTCTCAGTCAAACTCTTCCAAGTGTATAAATATCATATATAAACCTTGTATTAATATTTTTTTCTAGACATTATACTTTGATGGATAAAAATCCGGTGAAGGTGCAAAAGTTGGTTGCATATTAATCAATCCGGAAGGTGAAAAAACAATGTTGGCATGCAGACTTGAATTTGAATGCACAAATAACACCACAGAATATGAGGCACTAGTCCAAGGCTTATACAAATAAATTGACCTTGGCGTCAAATATCTCGAGGTATATGGTGATTCTGAAATAATTGTCAAACATGTAAGAAATACCATACATTGTATTTCTAGTCATATTAAACATTACCAGTCATTAGTACAATCTCTTACCTCTCATTTTTTAGCATTCAATATCTTGTCTATTCCAATAATTCAGAATGCAAGTGCAAACCTTCTAGCTAATGTAGCATCCAGACTTATTCCTTCAGAAGATTATAGTCCAGATAGATTTTATATATAGTTGTTTTTTCGCCCATATATTCCCTGTTACACCAATTTTTGGTCATCTAACCTGTTACTATTAGATGGACCAAAGTACACCATGTAAGACCAATTTTACCCTAAGTAAAATTTCTTTCACTATGAAAAATAACTTAGTAATCCATAATTTATTAAGTTGTTTATGGTTTAACCAGGAAACCCCATGAGGAAATATTGAATAAATCCCTATTTATTTTATTTTCCTCAAGGGATAATTAATTAAACAACAGTTTAATTGATATTCCTGGTCA